>JARYGA010022636.1:0-22773 GCA_030545235.1 Helianthus tuberosus | reverse complement strand
AATTTGTTTACACTTTTATAAATCCCTTTAAAAGAATAATTATATCGAAATTTGTAGTGTTATAACATAACGTTTGAGTCAACCTTTTCAACCATCTCTTAGTTATTTACCTTACTATCCAAGTTTTATAAACAATTTAGTATGTATTTAAACAATGAATTTAATTTTAATAAACTTAAAAAAAAATTATGGAACGTATCTTTTTTTCTTAATGGCTCTTTGGCCCACAACCTATAACATTTTCAGGACCCAACTTCCCGGTCTAATTTATGCATTCAGTGTCATCTTGTACGTTTTGATTTTCATGATTGTTAATTAAAAAAAACACCAATCAAATTTAATTAGTAAAAGTTAAGGAAACGAAATTGGGATGGAGTAACAAATATTTGTGTTAGGCAGTTAATGGGACGCGAATATGTGGGCTAAAGGCGGTTTAATTTTCTAGTTGATCATCTTCTTTCTGAAATTTTATAGGTCTTAAATTTCAATCCAATCCCATCCCACGTTTACGTTTTTTGAATTTTTCTAGTACTCAGGTAACAAAGTCAAGTTAGAAAACATTACCTTAAATTTCGTACCCAAAGTCGTGAACGCCGAACCATATGAATGAAGTGTTGAAGTGCAGATGTTTGGTGACGCGCTAGGAGACATCAGCCATCAGGTCTGCTAATTTTTTTTTCTGAACAAGTTTTTCTGCCCTTCTCTTCGTGAGCGGACATGGTTTTGGCGGGAGCACCCTCGTGCTGATAACGTGTTGTGAAACTAGCCTAATAGCAAAGAAAGAAGAAGAAAATAATAGTGAGATGAGATTTAATATTTCATTGATTGGGATGTCTATTACAAGAGATACAAAAGACTATATATAATTGAGGAAAACTTGTGGAACAAGCCTAATCTATTTTAGGTGTTGATAACCACAATAATAATAAATATATTCATAACATCATGTTTATTGTCATTTCCTTTTTTCGGTTTTTCAAACCAACAAGTTTTCATATTTGGAAAGAGAATGAAAAAACAATATTGTTTTTTAATAAACTCTTTCAACAACAACAAGCATACCCAGTATAATCCCATCTATAGCGAAGCTATTGATAGGGTCTGAGGAGGGTAGGATGTAAGCACGCCTTACCTCTGTAACATTCCCCAAATTTTTATTTATATAAAATATATAAAAACTTATGTTATTAAAAGGATGCATCATGGGTAAGTTGACCAATGGAAATATGAGGTATTTTGGGCAAGCGTAGGAACCATTTAATAATTAAATTATAAAAATACATTATATTTGAACCTACTCTGTTTTTAATGAAACCTGCTTCAAAATGTAGATAAAATTATTCTCGTTCTAATGCATATTTATTATTTTATAAAACGTCATATTTTAAAAGTTATAAGCGCCAAAAGAGTGAAGCAGTTAAATTAATTATAATATATATATATATATATATATATATATATATATATATATATATATATATTAAATAAAATAAAACTAATCAATAGAATTCACATTCATGTATGTAGTGTACGTGTCCTGCATGCAAATCAAAAATTCATGCATGCATTTATGAATACATGTCTACGTGTGTGTATAGTAACTTCTTTGTGTATGTGGCGCTGTAGGAAGCTTTGCTTGGATTCAAAACTAACCAATTTAGTATAAATAGCAATAACTGTAACACTTTGAAAACTACTCAAACTTCCTTTTTCTTTTTCTACACTCTCTCGCCTTATCTTGTCTTTCTTCTTTAGACCATGTAATACTCCAAAGTCCCGCCCCATTTTAAGTGTTGTAACCCCTGATCACTGATACCCTGTCCAAGTGACGTAGAGCCCTGTAACGTATGTCAAGGCTCTGCCTAAATTCGTTGGGGTTCTGTCTCGTGACATAGGGATAAAGTAGAATTGGGTTACTATACTTAATGTGAGTGCACTATATATTTTATTAAATAACCCAGGAGTTATACCCAAAATATAACAACCCTCCTAAAACACCCCTGACACCCCTACACTTCCTAAAATACACCCCATACGTGAAAACGGGCCCCGAATACCCTAAATTTTATTAAAAGTAAATAAAAATCTGATTTTGGGGTTTAGGCGGGCCGCGTAAGGTACCCCTTAACCCTTACGCGGGCCGCGACAAAGTAAAAGGTGGCGACACCCTGGGCCGCCACGTGGCCCAACACATGTCGAAGCTAGATAGTGACCCGGATCACCTACGCTGTTGACCAGCATTGACGCGGGCCGCGTAGACCTTGGTCTACCTTTACGCGGGCCGCGAGAGGACCAGAAATCAGCACTATATATAGAAGGCTTCGGATCTTCAGTCGACTCGCTCAAATCTTTCTTTCTAAACGTGATTATCTCATAGTAGGCATTATACTCGGGTCTAATATCCCCTAAATAGCGAAGTTCTGCTCCGTTGTAAGTATTATAACCCATGGATACGTATTAGATACGCTGTCTGATTGATCTAGGGTTCCGTAATGGCTGTCGTGGTTCTGCCCGACGTAGTCGTTGGAATGTCGTCTCGGGGAGGGTATTACTAATGTTAAAATGGGTTATTATACTAACACGTATGCTTATGTGTAAATTATAGATTGTCACCAGGAAACCCTTACGGAAAATCTAAGACAACAATGTGAGTTTATCCTATTTTTGTTAAACTTTTTGTAATATTTTACAAAACCTTAATGCTTTACAATGTGATTAAGCGGTGATTGAGTCTTTGTAGTTCTTCAATTACTGCCGGTATGTTGGGGTTTTGTATACAAAATTTACTACACTGTGAGTAGTAAGTCGGGACGACAATACGTTACCATTGGACAAAGAGTTAGCCAATGTGTAATATGACCCACAAGTCAGGATTGACAGTACTGAATGAGTACTTGTGTAGAAATAAACAATGTGATCGCTCTCAATACTGTGTTAATTGATAAAATGTTTCTTGATTAAACTGGGATTCACTCACCAGTATTTCCTGCTGATAAAATGTTTTAAACACGTGTTTCAGGTAACTTAGTGTGAAGCCAATAAAAGCCAGCTGGATAGCACAGAAGGCTTGGAAAAGTGGCAATAAAGTTACCTAAAATGAAATAGATGTTTTTATTAAATAAAATAGGATTTATTCCTATGAAAATGTGTGTACTACAAACTTGGGTTTTATCCCATGTGATTAATATTATGAAAATGTGGTATCTTACTCTGATCAAATATTTCCTAACTACGGTCCTGATGAAAATTCCGCTGCCAAATTAGACAATACGCGATACCACCGAAACTGGCTCGCGGCCGCCCGTTCCCGGGAATTAGGGATCGGGGGTTGTGACAACCTCTGTCCAAGGGGATATAGATGGTGCTTCCAGTAAGACCCCCGGCTCCAAAACCATAACCAAGACATAAGCTTCTAAAAAACATATATAAGCACGCCACTACTACAAAAGATATAGATAAAAATAATAATAAACACATAAATAAGTAAGTGCTTGTTAGTAAAACTACGACACCGAGAATAGGTGAAAACCTATATATATATATATTACATATAGGGTAAGGTTATTGTCAAAAAGGTTAAAAGTGTGAGAAATGTGAGAAATATGGTGGAGATGACATGTGTCCTCCATCTAAATTAATTCAAAAGGGTAAACAAGTAATTTTATAATTAATTCAATTAATTCAAAACTTACCATAACCGCCACCTTAATTATAGGAACATGATTTTTTTAAAAGATCTCTAAAAAAACACTACGAATAACACTGCAACCACCATTCAGCACATATATAACACCATTCAATAATTATATAACACCATTCAGCAAGTATATGTATATAACACCATTCAGTAAGTATATAACACCATTCAGTAAAGAATATAACATCATTCAGTAAAGAATATAACACCATTCAGTAAAAGAATATAACACAATTCAGTAAAGAATATAACACCACTCAGTAAAGAATATAACACCATTCAGTAAAGAAAATAACATCATTCAGTAAAGAATATAACACCTCTGTATCATCTTCTACACTTCCGGCACCACCACTGCCGCTCCGCCGCCGCTGTCGTGTAGAGAGAGAGATCATCTGGTCGTTCGATGTAGAGAGAGATCGCACGACCACCACCAATGCCACTTCCGGCACCACCAGTGCCGCACGACCACTGCCGATCCGCACCACCACTGCCGCTCACCGCCGCCGCTCCAGTGCGATGTAGAGAGATAGATCGAAATTGTAGAGAGAGAGAGAGAGAGAGCATCTGTTCGAGCGATTGGAGATAGATATCAAAATTGTAGGGATTTTGATTTACAGTTTCCTATTTTGAATGGATATAAAGACTTTATTACCCCTATAATTTTCAATTCAGTCCAAAAAAATAAAACAAATTTTACAATTTGGTCCCTATTAGTCTAAACCATTAGATCAAAGATCTAATGGTGTAGATTCTTTCTTATCCTTCTCACACTTTTGGTCTTTTTTACAGGAACCTTTACCTATATATATATATATATATACATAAAACTGTATCACACCTCATAGAAACTGAAAAAATAAACTCATAAGACAAGAACCTAAGCTAAAAACCAGGCCAAACTCCTAAAAATCTTTAACCTTAATCCTACGTCTCCACGAAGTTCTATCCTCTACCATGTCCTCAAAGAGGTGCAAATCTAGCAAATCTTGCATAATCCGCTCATCCCACGTCATTTTCGGTCCGCCTCTACTCCTCCTTCCATCTACCGCGAGTGTTTAAACTATTCTAACCGGGTCTGTTGACTGCCTCCTCCTGACATGCCCAAACCATCTCAGTCTCCCCTCCCTTATTTTATCTGAAATACTAGCAACTCCTAATCTTTCCCTAAAAACCTCATTTCTTATCTTGTCCAACCTAGTGTGCCCACACATCCATCTTAGCATCCTCATCCCTGCTACCTCTAGCTTTCGTGCATGAATTTTATTGATGGCCCAACAAAGTGCAACCCTATAAAATTTCCCTTTTAATTTATCAGGGAACCTCTTATCGCACAACACCCATGTGGCTGCTCTCCACCTACACCATCCAGCCTGGATACGGTGAGCTACGTCACTGTCTATCTCTCCATTGCTCTGAGCAAACGATCCTAGATACTTGAACTTAGTTGCCTGTGGAACCACCTGGCCCTCAATGGTGATCTGGGTATCGTGCTCATCGCCTGCTCCACTAAAATCACAGTAAAGGTATTCAGTCTTAGAGCGAATTATCCTCAAACCTTTGCATTCTAAGGCTACCCGACATTCTTCTAACCTCGCATTCAAGCTCTGTTTACTTTCTTCAATCAACACAATATCGTCTGCAAAAATCAAGCACTACGGAACTGACTTCTGAATCGACTTTGACAACTCATCTAGGATAATCGCAAAAAGAAAAGGGCTCAATGCTGACCCTTGGTGGAGTCCTACTTCCACAGGAAAGAAATCAGTATCCCCTACCGGTGCATGAACACTAGTGTTAGTCAATTAAGTCTACATACTTACTAGGTATCCCTCTATCCTCTAAACTGTCCCATATCAATCTACGTGGCACACTGTTATACGCCTTTTCTAAATCAATGAACATCATATGTAGATCACGATTTTAATAAACTCTTTCAATATATATACGTAGATCACGATTTTAAAAATGTGGATTCGATCTTATTATCCTATGGTATCTTCTAAATGCGAATCAAACACTTATAACTTTGCTAGCCTTGAAGGCAACCATTTCTTATCATAACACTCCCGTCTCAAACTATTATCCACATTTTTAAAGGAAGTTAGTCACAAAATAGACTGTTCACTTAGATTAGTTATGATTTACTAATTTTCATCTTAAATCGCTTAAAGGGTTAAACTGGCATTCGGCAGTAACTTCATGCATATTCATCTTCTTTTAGCAATTTAAACAGTAAACTTTACATGCATGAAACAAATCCACTAATTAAAAAAAGAATCTAGGAAATCAAAACAAATCTTTATTAGCGTCGAAAGAGTTTCTGAAATTGCATTTTTTTTACTTTCGAACAATGACTTCATGCATATTTATCTGTTTTTAGCAATTTAAAGCAACAAACTTTAACTCCATGAACAAATCAATTAGTAAAAAAATGTTGAAAATTCAAACAAAGATTTATCAGTGCAGAAAGAACTTCTAACCTGTTGGAGACTAACTCTGGTGAAGGCAATGCATGTACAGGTGACATAGAAGGAACAACTTGAAGGGATTTTCATGGTATAATTTTACTTTTATTTTATGAACCTGGTTCATATATGTATATATTTATTTGTTACAAAGATTAGTCAAAACACTTTTGACAAGTAAGTGTACATGTATATATATGTTAGTTAAAATAAACTTTAACTAGTTGAAATATATATATATACATTTTAAGCAACGGAAGCAAAGGTAACAATGTATAAATATATGAACACTTTTATACCAAGGAGCACCCGTAATGGAAAAAGGTCACCGATATGCAAACACGAAATAAAAACGCAAACTATAGGGGAGTCAGATATACCTTCGGTTAGTAATAAACCGGATGAGACACCGAGGTTCAACGAACAAGTGCTAGTTACACGAACTAGCGAAACGCGAGTGTGAGCCGGGTCTCGGCGGTGGTGGCCCGCGGTGCAGGTGGCGGTGACCGGCGGAGAGTGGCGGCAGCAGGGTGGGCCGACGGGGAGTCGGTGGCGGCAGCGAGCTAGCCGGCAGCGGTTGTGGCCAGTTAAGGTTTTGGGTGTTTATAGAGTTTTGTGTTCAAGTTCTTGCAACCTCAATTCTTGTCCATACACTTCCCTTATAAAGACAATGGAGCCTCATGCATGTTCAACACATGGTGGTCATGCACTTGGAAGTTGGCCAAGTGTTGAGAAGCTTATGCATATGCAACAAGTGGCCATGCAAGAGTGCATGCGCGACAAGTGGCATAGCACGGGTGTGTCACACACTGACTTTTGCGGAAGCGTATGATGTGTGACTTGCTTAATATCATTGCATTCAATTATAACAAACAACTATATGATTAAAACCATGATGTTTATCCATTAATACGATTCAAAATAATACAAACCACATTGTTTAGTACCAACCAAAGACTTCAAGTTTAACATACGAACCAACCAAATGTTTTAAGTTCCGTAAAGGACTTAACAAAAGACATAAAAAAACAAGGCTTTGATTCGTGTATCTTATCAAAGATAAAATACACAATTCAAACCCTTCAAAATTGGATGACATCATTCCTTGTAACACATCTTGAAAACTTTGAAATGCCCGTTAGATCCATATCAATTTCCTGAAATACATGTAATTTGAAAACATCAACAAAAGTTGAGCGAGTTCATGTGTTTTGTATGAGAACTTGTAATGACTTGTAAACATTTGAGAGAATTCCTTTGATAACCGGTATGAAAGCGTCTATGAACAGATCATTAATGTTTTGCAAGGACATTAATATGTGTGGTGCGTAGGAAGTGCTCAAACCTAGCGGATTTCCTCCGGTCCATCCGGCGGGAACGACGTAGTCACCACATGCGGCCACACAAGGACCCATGGGTGGGGCTCGCTACACCCAGATAGATCTACCACTCATGCCCCTCGGTCTTAAACTAGATTAATGGCACTTAAGAGAGATACTACATCATCCACGTGATCTAACTGTTCATTCCTAAGCTAAACCATACCATTGAAACATTTGAACTTTTGAAACATTGAAACATGTATTTCACCCCCGAAGTTATAAACCGAAAACAGTTATAAGAAAAGGGGGACATGAACTCACAATCTTGCGTCTTGTTGTCTAGTGCAACTCAAAGGTCTTGTCCTGATGTCGTGCAACTACCTACACACGTGCTATGTTTTATTAGATGGCTAGGTCGTGTACGACTCTTAGCCTTAGTTGTTATGAATTAACATTCTTTGAGTTACGTCTTGATGTACATTATATTATTCCAAAGTATATAATTTTTAGTTAAAATAATAATATTTTAACTTAAATTATATTTATCAATTATGTGGAATATTTGTTAAAATAATATATTTTAACTTGGTATATTATGTATTTATACATATGTATTCTCCCAAGTATGGGTGTATTTGTACTTGTGTATTTTGCCAAGTATTGGTGGCTTATTCCGGTGTGTATTTGTACGTACGAGAATACGTATTTTCTTGTATTCATTAAGTATTTTATACTTAATCTTGTATTAAACTTTCCGGAATATCATTTTTAATCAACTAAAAATCACCAATTTGTATTCTTAAAATAATATGTATTTTAAGAAAACTTTTATAGAAAATAACTATAACTTTGATTGGCAAAATTAATATACTTTCATATAACCTCAAAATAATATATTTTCAAGATTAACTTAGAAAATATTTAAAATTCCATTTTCACCGAAAATAATATCTTCTTAATTTGTTTAAGAAAATATATATTTTCTTCAAAAATAATATGTCTTCTAATTGTTCAATAATATATATATATATATTTTTCTCTACTAAAAAATAATATATTTTCTACTTGGTAAAATATGATATATCTTGTAATACTTGTAAAAATCATATTTTCCGTTTCTTTGGTTTCCAAAATACCGTTTAACTCATTTGTCAAAATATATATGAATTTAATTCTGAAATATATATATATATATATAGTCCATAGTCCTTGTTCGGTTTGTCCAATATTCGGGTATAAATTATATATTCATTTTCTTGGAATTCTTGGTAATATTTTGTATTACAATTTTGGGTATTTTGGTAAGTTATATTATTTTCAAGTTCCTAAAATAATATAACTAATACACATAATATACAAGTAGCACACAAGTGTGACATCTAAATATATATTTCCCTAAATATATACTTAGTCACTTTTCTTTATCAAAAATCAATCCTCCAATATTTGTAATTTTTGTAACAAAAATTATGGCAAGTTTTTATATGAAAACCATGATCAAAATTTATTTGTAAACACTTGTTTAAAAATATTTTTCTAAGTGTTTAAATACTACAAAAATTTTGCCATAGTTTCCCCTTAAAAACGGAGGTTTTCATGCTTTAAAAGCATATCATTTTCTTTTAAAATCATCATCAATCATCAATAATTCAATCAAGACTTACCATGAGCCAAAATCATGCAATTTACACTACATCATGAACTTGAAATTTTGTAAAAATTTGTAGTAACTTAATATGTTGTTAAGTAAGTTTAGTTACCCCTAAGAATATGGTTATTTGTTTATAAATCCCATTCTTGTAAAATTTAGTCTTTTACAACTTACAAGGTGATTTTCTAAAAATGATTTTTCTTGTATTCTTATTGTTAACAACATGTTTCTAGCTTTGATTTAACACTTAAAACATGATTAGTTTCTTTAAAAATCATGATTATGTAAATCTTGTAAATAACTTTGGTTTCTTGAGAAAATTATTTTTGTAATCATCCATTTACAAGACTTATAACATGTATCAATCATCATCATACACATAAACAACTTCATTTTCAAGTTCGCGTTCCACATAAAGGATGATCATTTTGATTTTCACAAGATTCATCCTCTCACTTGCTAGATCATGTGTTTAATCATAATCTAGCAAGCTTCTTATGATGATCAACATCATAATCACAAGAAATCAACAATCAAGTATCATACATACACTAGATCAACATAGATTCTTATGTTATTAAGTTTTATGTGAAAGATCATCTTCTTGTTTCTTCATGATTCTTATGATTAACCACTTACATAATCTTTTAACCATAAATATGAGAAGTAAAATCAAGTTGTAGAGAGCTTACTACTAGCACAAGGGCTAGGGAAGAATCAAAGATCAAGAAGATGATGAACAAGGTAGATAAAAGCTCTTTGTGAAGGTCCTTCAATCTCCAATGCTTCCTAGCTTCTTAACCTTGCTTCTTGCACCTTAGGACCTCATTGGATTGTATATAATGAAGTGGAAATGGTGGGGATGTGGTGGTGGGTGGCGATCGTGAGCAAGGAAGGAGGAGAGGAGAGGTGAAGCTTTGTTGAGTGTTGAATGAAAGATGGTAAGTGTCTTATGGTTATTTAAAACTAGCTCCCAACATCACTTAGTCTAATGGTTTATGTGTTTCAAAAGCATCCAACAAATCTAATAAACAAATACAAGAAAATCATGGGGATGGTTCCCATGGGGAACCGTCGAAATAGGGGGGGGGGTATATGGTTGGGTTTCAAAGATAAGTTAAGTAAGTTAGTTGATTTCTAAGTATGATGTTTAGTGTTATAAGTGTTTGGTGATTATATGATGCATTATGATGTTCGGTGACCATAACTAGCTCGGAAATGTTAAAACAATGCTTCTAGTGAAAATTTGGTGTTTCGGGTAGTGTCCGGTTGTTCGGTTGGTTACCGGTTCGTTAAGGTGCTAAATTACGTAGTTTAGTGTGCTGTATGTTCCCTTTTATGACAGTTTTGATTCCCGAAACCTAGGAAGGTATTCTACCTAGGAAGGTATTCTGGACCATTAAACCATAATTCTGCATTATAAACTGTTGTTAAAGTGCTGATTTTTGCTGAAATATACAGAATTCTGCAGTTTTTGTGAGTTTTAGGCACTTTCCGGCACTTAAACTATCTCTAGGAAGGCAGTTTTATGATCCCTACTTTCCTACACAGTATACTAGTGTAACTCTTGGTTTCGGGCTCATTATGTGTCTTAACATCATGTCTGTCTGAGTACTGAACTCTCGTCAGTACTTCTAGTTTGTCTGATAACTGTGCTAACTTTGTTTCGTGCATCAATTGAATCATAATGTGTTGCATAGCAATAATGATAAATAATTATGCAACATGTAATACACTTGTATGTATATGACAATAATCAGGAATCATTCATGTCATTAATTCAAATCAAGCACAATCATTAAGATATAAATTACTGTTTAATTATTGTACAGATACACGAAAAATTGACGGTTGTCACATTCTCCCCTCGTTAATAAAATTTTGTCCAGAAATTTTAAGCTGCGTTATCTGTTGCAGGGGAGTTTGGGAACAAGTGTGGATACTTTGATTTCATTCGATCTTCATGCTCCCAAGTAGACTCTTGGCCGTGACGTGAATTCCAACGAACCTTGACCAGTTTGATACGACTTCTCCGAGTCTTGTGGGCTTTCCAGTCCGTAACTTCAACAGGTTCCTCAGTGAATTGGAGAGTGTCGTCGATGTGCACTTCATCCGAAGGGATGACAACTGTTTCCTGGGTTGGGCTTTTCTTTAGGTTTGATACATGAAACGTATCGTGAACACCGTTTAGTTCCTCTGGTAATTCTAGTTTGTATGCTACGGTACCAACCCTTTCCAATATCTTGAATGGCCCAATGTATCGTGGATTTAACTTACCACGTTTTCTGAATCGTGCTACACCTTTCCAAGGTGAGACCTTCAACAAAACCATGTCTCCTACCTCGAATTACAAAGGTTTCCATCTTTGATCTGCGTAGCTCTTTTGTCAATCACAAGCCGCCTTGATGCGCTATCGGATCTGCATGATCTTGTTAGTTGTTTCATGAACCAGTTCGGGGCCAACCAACTGTCTATCTCCAGCATCTGCCCAACACAACGGTGAGCGGCACTTACGGCCATAAATAGCTTCGAATGATGCGGCTTGAATGCTTGTATGGTAGCTGTTATTATAGGAAAACTCAACTAGAGGTAGATGAGTATCCCAACTGACACCTAAATCCATCACACATGCGCGGAGCATATCTTCCAGTGTTTGTATGGTTCGTTCGCTCTGACAGTCTGTTTGCAGGTGGAAGGTCGTACTCAGATTAAACTGAGATCCAAAGGCCTCTTGAAAGGATTGCCAAATCCTTGATACGAATAGTCCATCCTTGTCTGAGATTATCGAGATAGGCACTCCATGACGTGCCACTATCTCCTTGAGGTAAAGCTCAGCTAGCTTTTCAGTGCTATCCCTCTCTCGAATCGGTAGGAAGTGTGCAGACTTTGTCAATCGATCCACTATTACCCATATCATATCATGTCCTCTAGGAGTCTTGGGTAATTTCGTTATGAAGTCCATCGAAATTTGTTCCCACTTCCACATGGGTATTTCTGGTTGTTGCAAAAGACCGGAAGGTTTCTGATACTCGGCCTTGACCTTAGCACAGGTTAGGCACTTCCCAACATAAATGGCAATGTCGCTCTTGAGTCTTGGCCACCAATAATAGTCTTTCAAACCTTGGTACATCTTGTCCGATCCTGGGTGGATTGAGTACCTCGACTTATGAGCTTCGTCAAAGATAACTTCTCGAAGACCGCCATAGAGCGGAACCCAAAGGCGTCCCATGAAGTATAAGGTTCCTTCCTCATTTGGCACTAACTTCTTCTCCATTCCTCGGAGATATTCAGCCTTAAGGTTCTCCTTCTTAAGAGCTTCTTGTTGTGCGTCACGTATGCGTGAAATGAGGTTCGTCTGAATAGTCATTTCCAAAGCTCGAACCCTTAGGGTCTTAAACCCTTTCCTTTCGACTCAAAGCGTCTCCTACCACGTTTTCCTTTCCAGGATGATACTTGATCTCGCAGTCGTAATCATTCAGCAACTCAACCCATCGTCGCTAACACATATTAAGTTCCTTTTGATCAAATATGTGCTGCAGACTCTTGTGATTGGTGAAGATAGTACATCGAGTACCATACAAATAATGTCGCCAAATATTTAAAGCAAATACCACCGCGCCTAGCTCCAGGTCGTAAGTGGTATAATTATTCTCATGTACTTTCAGTTGGCGTGAAGCATAAGCGATGACTTTTTGGCGTTGCATTAGCACGCAACCCAATCCCTGACACGAAGCGTCGCAATATACCACGAAGTCTTCAGTGCCTTCGGGTAGGGATAGTATCGGTGCATTGCATAGCTTGTTCTTGAGTAGTTGAAAGGCTTCTTCTTGCTTGTCTCCCCAGTCGTACTTCTTGTCCATCTGAGTAAGGGAAGTTAGCGGTTAAGCTATTTTGAAGATATTCTCGATAAACCTGCGGCAATAGCCCGCTAATCCCAAAAATTGTCGAATCTCAGTCGGTGTCTTGGGAGTTTCCTAGTTCTTTATCGCTTGAATCTTTGTGGTATCCACATGGATACCATTCTCGTTTACCACATGACCAAGGAACTATACCTCGCGAATCCAAAATTCGCATTTTGAGAACTTTGCGTAGAGCTTCTCTTTCTTCAGTAGTTCCAGAATGGCTCTGAGATGCTTCTCGTGCTCTTCCTTCGTCCGCGAATAAATCAGAATATCGTCGATAAATACAATCACAAATTTATCTAGATATGGATTGAATACACGGTTCATCAAATCCACAAACAATGCTGGCGCGTTGGTCAATCTCAACGGCATCACGAGGAACTCGTAGTGTCCATAACGAGTCCTGAACGCGGTCTTTGGTATGCTCTCCTCTTGGATCCACAACTGATGATAACCCGACCGAAGGTCAATCTTGGAGTAGTAGCTTGATCCTTGCAATTGATCGAATAAGTCATCAATCCTCGGTAATGGATACCGATTCTTGATAGTTAACTTGTTCAACTCCTGATAGTCGATACACATTCGAAAGCTACCATCCTTCTTCTTAACGAACAACACTGGAGCTCCCCAAGGCGAGAAGCTCGGCCTTATAAATCCCTTGTCCAATAATTCCTGAAGCTGCGTGGATAACTCTTGCATCTCAGATGGCGCAAGTCGATAAGGTGCCTTGGCTACAGGCGCGACGCCTGGCACCAAGTCAATGTGGAACTCGACCTGTCGTTGCGGAGGTAACCCTGGCAAGTCTTCGGGGAAGACCTCAGGATAATCCCTCACCACTGGGATATCTTCAAGCTTCGGCTCTTCGGCTTCCTTATCCACTACATGAGCTAAGAAGGCCATGCATCCTTTACGTAGACACTTCTGTGCTTTCATACAATTGATGATTCACAAAGGCGTATCATGCTTCTCTCCATGAATCATGATCGTCTCCTCATTCGCCAACAGAATGCGTATGATCTTCTCATGGCAAACTATCTCCGCACGGTTACTAGACAACCAATCCATCCCGACCACGACATCAAAGCTTCCCAAATCAACTGGTAGTAGATCAATTGTAAACTCACACTCTCCAAGATCCAAAGTACAACCTCTAATTACTTCATTCGCCTCTACTAACTTCCCATTAGCCAGTTCTATCGAATACGGGACGTCTAGCTTACTCGTAACTAAACCAAGTATATTCTTAAGTCTAGGGACACAAAGCTAAAATCGGCACCAGTATCAAATAGTGCAGATGCATAATGTTGATTAATAGGGAACGTACCAGTAACCACATTTGGATCCTGGCGTGCTTCCCTGGCGCCAATGGTAAACACCATTCCACGAGCTTGATTGTTTTTAGGGCAGTCTTTCTTGAAGTGCACCAAGTCACCGCAGCCATAACATCCCTGGCCGCTTCCGTTCCCATTACCGCCCTGGTTGTTGTTATTATTCCGCCACGATTTCCATTACCCACCTGATTTCCGTTTCCATTCATGTTCCCATTACCTCCTTGATTGTTATCTCCTCCTTGATTTTTGTTCCCATATCCATTCCCACCACGGTTACCATTACACCCTGATTTCCATTTCCGCGCCCTGCGCCATACCAGCACGTATCCTTAGAGTGTCCAATCTTTCCACAATTCTCGCACTTATGGGTCTTGCACGGACCGATATGGTGGTACTGGCATCTATCACACTTGGGTAAGAATCCTGCATACCCTCTTCCCCTATTTTCAGCATTTGCAGCGCCAGTCTGTACCTCAGCTGGCTGATTGGTGTCTCTACGCTTGTTGGCATTGTTGTTGTTGTTGTTCGCTCGGGTGCTCTTCTTGAAATTAGTGAACTTCCTTTCGTTATCACCCGATGACTCCACATGAGTCTCCTTCTTTTTCGTTTCAGAGATCGAAAACTTTCCTAACCGAACTGCCTCCTCGGTAAGTGCCACACTTAAATCAATAGCCTCAGCAATAGTCGGAGGCTTGGATGTTGTAACCATACTCAAGATCTGAGGTGCCAATCCCCAGATAAAACACTCAATCCTTTTGAATTCTGGCTCCACCAGGTAAGGAACAACCCTGGACAAATCATGGAAGCGCTGGATGTACTCGGCTACCTTAGGACCATCCATCTTTAAGTTCTAGAATTCTGTCTCCAATTTCTGAATCTCGGCTCGAGAGCAGTACTTCTTGCGCATTAACTCTTTCAACTCATCCCATGTTAACGCATATACAGCAGCTTCACCCAATGTTTGGACCTGGAGGTTCCACCATGAAAGCGCTTCGTCTAGAAATAATCCCGAAATATACGTAACTCTTTGTTCCGGAGCACACTTGCTCATCGTCAATACAAAGTCAGTTTTCTCTACCCAACGAACGAACGCGACAGCACCTCCAGTACCGTCAAAGTTAAGGGGCTTGCAATCCAAGAATTGCTTGTAGGTACAACCTGTAACACAAGCAACACAATCCACAGTAAGCATTGGCAAAGCACAATTCGAAATATCAAAATGAATTGTAATGTGTCTTAGGTGACTTAACATTACCGGTTGGGGGGTTATTTCCAGAGGTACCACCGCTATGTTCGGAGTGGATGGCCTCGTGCTGGGCAATAGCTTGTGAGATGCGCTCTTGCAGCTCTGCTTCAGTCCTTGGCAGTGGGTTGTCGTTATTGGTGTTTCTTCGAGGCGACATCTTTCTTCTAGTAAGAAGATCGGATATGTTAGGTCTTATTAATTAAATCATTGTCTAGGAGGCGTACGTATATATATATATATATATCACATAAGCAATCATCACAATAAACAACCACACAATAACATAATCATCTCGAGTGTAACCAATGTGATGAGAGGGATGATAAGGGTCAAAAATAGGCATGGTATATGGCGGGAACCATCGAAATGGCTCGTCAAGTGATGCCGATGTGAATGGTGCAAAAGGGGTGGTCTGTGGGATAGGTGGGAAGTCGGCTGAAGAGAACAGATCAAAACTCGGGGGCTGTCCCGAGGTGCCCTCCCCTGGCCGGGGAGCTGGAATCTTTTGCAGGAATACGATAGGAAGATCAGTATGATGCTCATCAGACGCAAAAGGAGGTGGGGGAGCAATGTCAGCAGGTGGGGGCTGTGGTACATTTGGATCAACTGGTGGGAGATCAAGTGGTGCGGGAATCGGCTCAGGGATAAGTGCTGCAATATCGGGTAAATCAAATGGAACAGGGTCTGGATCAGGAATATGCTCTGGGACGTGAGGAGGTGTGGGGACTCAAACGGGAGATGACGGTGCAGCAGACATCGCATCGTCGTCATCTAGATCGGTGGCGTAGAGCTGAAGTCCTGCAGCCTGCAGGGCCGATGAAGTCACAGACTCAAAGGAGTCTGCCACTGAGTGCAAGATAGTGTCTGAAGATATCTCAATAACAGGTATGGCAGGAGGAGGTATATCTAGCACAACAACATCGTCGACCTCCCCATCACCCTGAGCATCTACTGGGGGATCACCCAAAAACAAATCAACGTCATCATCAAAAAGGTCGTCGAAGGGCCAATCCTCTGGGGGAATGACCACTAGAGGAACAACATCAAGGATGGGTGCAACAATGTGCTCACCATCGGGGTGACCGATGATGAGATGGTCGTGAATAGGAGCAGGGAAATCAAAAATGTCATCAACAGGGATGCCATCAGCTATAGGTGCGTCATTTCCAAAGTCTGGTAAAGCAAAGGGCTGAAAATCGTCCTCGTCATCGGACAACATCCCTGGATCACTCTCGGTATTTGACGTGAAGACCTCCGGCTCTGGCGCGATCTTATCGTCTGATACGATGGCCATAGGATCACGGGCATCCGACAATCCGCTCTCGGAGGATGACATAAGTACCTGTAACATAACAATCATGACATATGCATGTATGTTAACCACTAACACTCGGTGTATGTAAACAAAGACAATCATCACTTAATCATGTATTCACGTTATCCCTACGTGAGACTTTTTCTATCTTAACAAGTCTGCCCCATGCAAACTAAACCATTGGCTAGTGGTCCTTGCTCGTGTTTCCTTGTCTTTCCTTTGTGAAATGTTTGTTCCATGGATCTTAGCGTTTTGTAAATGCAATGAAAAATATTTTGTAAAAATATTTTCGTGAGAGAGCCCTAATGATTGTAGTCTAGACTCGAGAAGGAATCCTAGTTCGCTACAATCGAAGCTCTGATACCAAACTGTCACACCCTGACTTTTGCGGAAGCGTATGATGTGTGACTTGCTTAATATCATTGCATTCAATTATAACAAACAACTATATGATTAAAACCATGATGTTAATCCATTAATACGATTCAAAATAATACAAACCACATTGTTTAGTACCAACCAAAGACTTCAAGTTTAACATACAAACCAACCAAATGTTTTAAGTTCCGTAAAGGACTTTAACAAAAGACATAAATAAAACAAGGCTTTGATTCGTGTATCTTATCAAAGATAAAATATACAATTCAGACCCTTCAAAACGGGATGACATCATTCCTTGTAACACATCTTGAAAACTTTGAAAGGCTGCCAGATCCATATCATTTTCCTGAAATACATGTAATTTGAAAACATCAACAAAAGTTGAGCGAGTTCATGTGTTTTGTATGAGAGCTCGTAATGACTTGTAAAGATGTGAGAGAATTCCTTTGATAACCGGTATGAAAGCGTCTATGAACAGATCATTAATGTTTTGCAAGGGCATTAATATGTGTGGTACGTAGGAAGTGCTCAAACCTAGCGGATTTCCTCCGGTCCATCCGGTGGGAACGACATAGTCACCATATGCGGCCACACAAGGACCCACGGGTGGGGCTCGCTACACCCAGATATATCTACCACTCATGCCCATCGGTCTTAAACTAGATTAATGGCACTTAAGAGAGATACTACATCATCCACGTGATCTAACAGTTTATTCCTTGGCTAAACCATACCATTGAAACATTTGAACTTTTGAAACATTGAAACATGTATTTCACCCCCGAAGTTATAAACCGAAAACAGTTATAAGAAAAGGGGGACATGAACTCACAATCTTGCGTCTTGCTGTCCGGTGCAACTCAAAGGTCTTGTCCTGATGTCGTGCAACTACCTACACACGTGCTATGTTTTATTAGACAGCTAATGTAAGATCCTTATAAGTTCTAATAATTTTTACAATATAATATGCATTTAAAATGCCGTTATTCCAAAACATCGATAAACCCGACATTTACATAGAGTTTTACTACCTTCCAACTACTTTTAACAAGATTTTGTACATCTTGTTAACTAGCACATACTTAACTTTCAAAAACATGTTTACTAAACTGTTATAACACAACACTGAAAGGTTTATAACAAAAGTAATCAATTGTAATTGCGGAAGCTTCTTTGCGCGCGTGTTCGGTTTTCTAACATAGCTTGATCTTCATCCTCAAGTTGCCACTGTTACCTATGATCAAAATCATCCAAAACATTAGTTATATAAGTTTATAAGATGATTAAACAAGTCCCAAATGTCAAAACATGTTCAAAACAAAGTTTTCTCGCTCTGGGAGGTTGTCGCGGGCCGCGGCAGAGAACGCCCTCAGCCCTCGCGGGACACGAGGGCGATCGAGTGTCGCGACGTCAGCTTGGGTAGCTGTGGCGTGGCGCGACGGATGCCTTTTTCCAGCGAGTTTGTTCTATTTCCTGCATTTTTCCCAGCTCAAATGGTCTTTACGAAAAACCTCATAACTTATTCGTTTTTGGTCCGAATCAGGTCACGTTTCTTCCTACGTGACCGTGATTTAACCCTCTATAACATGAATTCAAAACCCAATTTCTGAATTTACAAAATTATTAAAAGTATGCTCTCGGTATTATAATAAATTTCAAATTATTCGACATGTTCAAGTTTCAAACATCACTATTGTCTCAATATAGTTTTCATTTTTACACTAGCCTTACAAAATGAATATTTCCTATTCGTAAGGTGTTAATCATAGCTTTATGCATCTGTTATGAATTAATTTCTTTAGTTGTTCGACCCATTCGACTACAACTAGTCGAACCTTCATTTAATAATTTCTCTTTATGAAATATTGACATTTTAGTCATACTCAATCTGAGTTTTTGAATATAGACCTGCATTTCCTATTGTTGGATAATGCATTTTATGACTTTTCACCCATAGTCGGTTAGAATTTCAGAGTCATTTAGTATGAAACCTTTCTGGTTTGCATCAAGACTCACCATTGACCCATTCGGTCTTTTTAACTATGTCCATCGCTTTCACACAACCAAACTATTATCACTTTAGTTGTTTTGACCCGGTTGGTCTTGCTAGCGAAATCCCTCGCTTTATTTCACCAAAGTTTATTACTTTGGTTGTTTTGACCCGTTTGGTTTTGTCGGCGATTGCTATCACTTTCACATAACCAAACATGTATGATTCAGATCACTTTGACCCGTTTAAACCTTAAAGTGAAATCCACCACTTTCATGTTTTTATTTAGCACTATACTCTAGTTATTTCAACCGGTTAATACAAACGGAATCCTCCGTTTCAGTAATAACCAAACTTCATAACGATTTAATCTTTATTCAAATAACTAAACATAAAATAATAATGATAATCTACGAAGCGCATAGCCACATACCTTTAACACTTTCCTTTGAAACGGGTATCCGATCTTTCTTGATTATTTGAGGTTCCACCCAAATTGCCTATAGAATTTAATTCGGACATATTGCTTATAATTCATATTTCCATCTTTGACCTATAACACGTCTATCTAAATTAATTTAGTGACTCTTCCATGTTTATCACTTATTTCAAGTTCATTTAGACATTTTGTCGAACATCTTAAGGGTGTAATCAATATACTACCTTTATCATGTTCATGATTAACTAGTTAACCATATTAAAGCATCGATTTCATACTCATATGATAAAAATACTATAACCGACACTTGAACTTGCATCATAACATTCAAATAACATCAATTATCATAATGATTCAAGTGTTTATCACAAAACCCATATATCCCACATATGAATAATCATCAATTCCATATGTTATGACACAAAATCACTAATTTATTATCTAGGACTCGTTCCTAGACTTGTAATCACCTTAATTTAGCCATAACATCAAACTTGCATACAAGAATTTCATTTATAAGAGTTCATGACAATTCAAAACATCACCAAATATCAAAATTGAACATACCTTGTGATCTACTATCTTATGTGATCACAATTCTAGCTTGAAGTTGATTTCTAACTTGAATTCTCCTTTGAATTTGAGTATTATTTGGTGAATTTAGGGTTTTGAAGGAAGAACCCTCTGGGCTCTGTGTTTTGATCGATAAGGGTAAAACACACACACAAGTGTGTGTGTTGAACTTTATCTAATGTGTAAAAAAACAACTTTCAAACAAATCTAATTTAGTCCCTCAAGTTTTAGGATATGTAAAATGACTAACATCACTTGTTTCCCATCTTTTTATAATAGGATTTTTTTAACTAGGTTAGTTAGTCCTAGTTTTCATCTCATTATTTTATTTTCGATATTTGTATAATTATACATGTATACAAGCATATATAATTTAATATTTTAGGGGTGTTACAGCTAGGTTGTGTACAACTCTTAGTCTTAGTTGTTATAACTTAACATTCTTTGAGTTACATCTTGATGTACATTATATTATTCCAAAGCATATAATTATTAGTTAAAATAATAATATTTTAACTTAAATTATATTTATCAATTATGTGGAATATTTGTTAAAATAATATATTTTAACTTGGTATATTATGTATTTATACATATGTATTCTCCCAAGTATGGGTGTACTTGTGCTTGTGTATTTTGCCAAGTATTGGTGGCGTATTCCTGTGTGTATTTGTACGTACGAGAATACGTATTTTCTTGTATTCATTAAGTATTTTATACTTAATCTTGTATTAAACTTTCCGGAATATCATTTTTAATCAACTAAAGATCACCAATTTGTATTCTTAAAATAATATGTATTTTAAGAAAACTTTTATAGAAAATAACTATAACTTTGCTTGGCAAAATTAATATATTTTCATATAACCTCAAAATAATATATTTTCAAGATTTACTTAGAAAATATTTATAATTCAATTTTCACCCAAAATAATATCTTCTTAATTTGTTTAAGAAAATATATATTTTCTTCAAAAATAAAATGTCTTCTAATTGTTCAAGAAAATATATATATATATATTTTTCTCCACTCAAAAATAATATATTTTCTACTTGGTAAAATATGATATATCTTGTAATACTTGTAAAAATCATATTTTTCGTTTCTTTGGTTTCCAAAATACCGTTTAACTCATTTGTCAAAATATATATGAATTTAATTCCAGAATATATATATATATATATATATATATATATATAGGTAAAGAGTACTGTACAAATGCCCTTATCGTACATTACGTACGCGCCAATCTCAGCCGTCAGATCATCTTCCCGCAATGAAAATCGCATGTTGTTTTTTTTTTTGTAATAATTTCGCATGTGATAATTTTGATGAAATAGCAGGTGTTTTTTTGTAACAATTTCGCATGTGGTAATTCAATTTCGCATGTGATAATTTTGATGAAATAGAAGGTTGTTTTTTTGTAACAATTTCGCATGTGGTAATTCAATTTCGCATGTGATAATTTTGATGAAATAGCAGGTTGTTTTTTTGTAACAATTTCGCATGTGGTAATTCAATTTCGCATGTGATAATGTTGGTAACAATTTCGCATGCGGTAATTCAATTTCACATGCGATTTTCAATGCGGGAAGATGATCTGACGGCTGAGATTGTAGCGTACGTAATGTACGATAAGCGCATTTGTACGTTAACCGGCCTCTTATATATATATATATATATAGTCCATAGTCCTTGTTCGGTTTGTCCAATATTCGGGTATAATTTATATATTCATTTCTTGGAATTCTTGGTAATATTTTGTATTACAATTTTGGGTATTTTGGTAAATTATATTATTTTCAAGTTCCTAAAATAACATAACTAATACACATAATATACAAGTAGCACACAAGTGTGACATCTAAATATATACTTAGTCACTTTTCTTTATCAAAAATCAATCCTCCAATATTTGTAATTTTTGTAACAAAAATTATGGCAAGTTTTTATAAGAAAACCATGATCAAAATTTATTTGTAAACACTTGTTTAAAAATATTTTTCTAAGTGTTTAAATCCTAAAAAAAGTTTGTCATAGTTTCCCCTTAAAAATGGAGGTTTCCATGCTTTAAAAGCATATCATTTTCTTTTAAAATCATCATCAATCATCAAAAATTCAATCAAGACTTACCATGAGCCAAAATCATGCAATTTACACTACATCATATACTTGAAATTTTGTAAAAATTTGTAGTAACTTAATATGTTGTTAAGTAAGTTTAGTTACCCTTAAGAATATGGTTATTTGTTTATAAATCCCATTCTTGTAAAATTTAGTCTTTTACAACTTACAAGGTGATTTTCTAAAAATGATTTTTCTTGTATTCTTATTGTTAACAACATGTTTCTAGCTTTGATTTAACACTTAAAACATGATTAGTTTCTTTAAAAATCATGATTATGTAAATCTTGTATATAACTTTGGTTTCTTGAGAAAATTATTTTTGTAATCATC
>JARYGA010022635.1:0-37530 GCA_030545235.1 Helianthus tuberosus | reverse complement strand
TCGTCAGGTGGAGTATCAGATTGGTATCATGTCAGAAGCAGCCCTGATTACTAGTATTTCTTGTTGTCGTACACCAAGAAGGTTGCAGGAACTGCCTAATCAACTTCAGGAATTATTGGACATGATTTTCATTGGATCTAGTTTTTTTCGCTTTGAGGAGCCGCAGTTATACCAGTGAAGATAAGCCCATTCGTATACGTACTGATTATCGAGAATGTAACAAAGTGGCAGTTAGGAACCGCTTGTTCCGACCATGTATTGGCAACCCGTCGACAAGTTGCAATGGACAAGTTTCCATTCGAGGATTGACCAATGAGTGAGCTATCACCAGATGGAAGTTCAAGGGGGAGCATGTTCCTACAACAGCATATCAAATGCAATGCGGCCATTTCGGCTTTGTTCACCATAACCATTGAGTTGATCAACACATCACTAGCTTTGTGGATCTCTAGAATCAACCGTGTTTAGTAACGATATTTAGGATCATCCCCAGGAGGAAGCAATATCTTGGGCGACATTTGTATCTCACTTAGAACTCCTGAGCTCGATTCGAGGGGTACCTGTTTGGCTATTTAGTCAACGAAGAAGGAATACACATGGATCTCGCTAAGGTCCGTTTTGATTAGAAATTGATCGACATCAAAGATTCCTGCTTGGGTACAACAATACCTTGGTCTCGCTAGATGCTATCACAGATTCATCGCGAAAATTTAGAAGATCGCACAACTTAAATCTCTTTAGCACAGTAGGGTGCTTGTTCGTGAAAGACGAAACATGAGGGTGTCTTTTCAGCTTTTGAATTTCAACTCTGCAATGCACCGAACATCGTCTTTCCCTGAAAGTGTGGGTGATTTAGTGGTATACCAGGATGGTCCGAATCAGAGTCCTAGTTACACACCGACGTAACTCGAGAGAGAGATGACTTACGTGATGGAATTACAAGGGGAACTACACGACATACAACTGGCGGTGAAAATGTGGCCTTGGGACTTTAGATGGAGGCATTACTTGGACGGTACCAGATGTGTTATTTAGACCGATCACAAGGGCCTCCCACGTACCTTGGTTTCGACAGAGCTAAATGAGTTAACGGCATTGCTGGAGAGAACTTTAGGACGACTACAACTATGAAACTTGAACGTGCATGAGCTTTGCAGCTCACTATCGACTCTAACTTACCTGATCCGGCTCGCCCTTTTCAACCTGGAGAACTGAAGGAAGAGGATCTTCAAGTTGAACCCATGCAGGGCATGGAGAAGCAACCTTGGCAGGTCAGATGATATTCGCTACCCCATGGAACGAGTGTGGATCCCAATATGCAGTAACTGTAGGAATTCATATTGAGCAAAGCGCACCGGCTTCGATATTCTAGTCGTCTGGGTTTTGATGAGATTCATTAGGATCTACAAATTGTATACTAGAGATCGGGCATAAAGGCCCACCTAGCTAGGTATCGGAATGATATTTGACTTGTGGGAAAGTCAAAGTGAAGTGTTAGCAACCAGAAACACCTATATGGAAAGCGAAAACAAACTGCCATGGATTTGGTCGCTAGGCTACTTACAACTCGAAGCGGAAACAATATCACCTGGATGATCGTTGATTGTCTCACATAACCAGCGCATTTTCTAGTAAACAGATAAATTTTCTACACTTGAAGTCATGTACCTGAAAGAAGTGGTTGTTAGGCACGGGGTGCCAATCTCCATTACCTCTGATCGCGACCCACGACTTGCATCTGATTTGTGGCAAGCAATGCACAAATCCTTTGGCTTACGTCTAGACATGAGCACAGCATATCATCCACAGACGGATGGGCAGACTGAACGCACCATCCAAACTCTTGAAGACATGCTTCAAGCATGTGTAATCGACTTTGGCAACGACCTGGAAAGAAAAGACACCTCCCTTTAGTGGAGTTTTCGTATAACAACAGTTACCACACCAGCATCCAAACTGCTCCGTTTGAGGTATTGTACGGACGGAAGTGCCGACCACCCCTTTTGCTGGGCAGAAGTTGGACACAGCCGAATCACTGGCCCAGAACCCGTCGTAGACACAATAGAGAAAATTGCTCAGATACGATAACAAATGACGGCAACTCGTGACCGTCAGGAATGCTACGCCGATAAATGCAGGAAACCACAAGAGTTCCAGGTTGGGGATCGAGTACTACTTAAAATCTCACCTTGGGAAGGTGTAGTTCGGTTTGGTATACGAGACAAATTCAACCCGTGATATGTTGGACCTTTCGAAATCACGGAGAGAATTGGCAAGATGGCCTACAGATTAAATCTACCCGAAGAACTCAGTGGAGTTCACAACGCATTTCATGGGTCGAATCTGAAGAAATGTCTGTCAGATGAAACCCTCATAATTCCTTTCAAGGAGCTCACCATCGACGATCAGTGCGATTTGTCAAAGAACCAGTGGAAATCTTGGGCCTGGAGGTCAAGATTCTCAAACGCACCAGGATACCTATCGTTCGAGTTCGTTGGAACTCCCGTCGTGGCCCAGAGTTTACCTGGGAATGAGAAGACCGAATGAAACACAAATATCCCCATTTGTTCGAGAAAAGCGAAACCACTACTGAGGATGAAACTACTGCGGAATTTCAGGACGAAATTCCAAACCAACGGGGGGATGATGTGACATCCCAGGAAAACTAGGAAACCACGCAACCTAACTAGCTTTCTCAGTAACTACGTGCTAAATTTCGGGACGAAATTTCTTTCAAGTTGGGGATAATGTGATAACCCGAACTTTCAAGGTTAGTAACGTTTCATCTCGTGATCTTAACTCCTTGTTATTCCTCCTTGAGGTATTACACGCTCCGTGCTAGAATAATCCTGTTTATCGATTATGATAACCTTGTTAGATATATATACATTAATATAATTGGGCCAAACCCTTGTGTTTTGAGTAGACGGTTGTTTTAACGGGCTGCATCCCAAACCCGCGAAACCCAAACAAAACCTAATTGAACTAGAAGCCCAAATCGCCACTATGTGGAAGATATGTCATTTAATTGTGGCAGCCCAAGTGCTTAGGCTTAAGCCCATTTCGGCCAAAGAGGGTAACCGGCCCCAAACCCTTATCAAATACTACGCACATAACATATTTTTGGTTAGCTTAAACTCAAAAGAAAACCCTAAGGCATTACTCCCTTCTTCTTGATTGCTCGACGGCAGTAGGCATACCCCCCTCTCGAGACAACATCATATTTGATCGAGTATTCGGTTAGTGAATCCATATTTATGTTAATCCTTATTTGATTGTTTCTTTATGTGATTTCGATTAGCATAAGTTCTATGATATGTTGATTAATTCTTTGATGATGATCACATTATGTGAATGTTATGTGAGATTGAAAGTTCGGTATTATGATGTATATGTTGAAGTGATTCGTTGAGGGAGTGTTTTATGTAACTGTTAGTGGTGATTAGGGGTTAATGAAAATCGTAGAATTGGTAAATTATTTGTGGTTGATGAACGGTGATTACTGCTAAATGTTCATACATGTATGAACTGAAATATGCTTTTGATCTATAACTGTTAATACATGGCAAACCAGTAGCACACAAGAAAACCTGAAACACTGTTGTGGATGCGACAAAGAGCCACCCTAGTTCACGACGAAACATGAAGTTTCGTCGGAGTCCAGTGACGAAACATGAAGTTTCATTGGAGTCTTCCGTCGTGATGGTCGATGACGAAACATAGATTTTGTTGGAGAGTTTCGTCGTGCTTGGGGCGACGAAACATGGGGGAGTTTCGTCGTGTGTTATCTGAATTATAGCATGCCGTTGGGCTTCGACGGGCCACATGCACACATATGCACACTTTCTGTTTTGGGACTGGGCCGCACCAGGTTTTAATTATCGAAATGTGCTGATTAGGTTGTTATTCGTCTTGTATGCTAGTGATCCGAGATGGTAGGTAGCCCACATGAATATTGTGTAATATGTGAAGATTTTATGATTTACAATCGGTTGAATACTAACTGTTTATGGTAGTGGACTTGGTCGATTTGGGTATTAAGGGAATGGGCCACAAGCAAAGCATAGAGGGTATAATGTTATCACAGGCAACACCAAGCCTAGGTGAAATATTAACCTGTGAACTATTAACTTGATTAGTTGGCGTGTCCTTGTGTTGAAAAGTTAAGTGCTAAATGTCTTGTAAATATGGAACCATGAGATGAATTTCCCTTATGACACGAATGACACGTGTGTTACATATAACTTAATGGTGTGTTATCTGAATAGGGAATGCATGAACTATTTGTACGCGTAGTATGTGGATTACGTGCACCCGAAACTGATTGGGTCGGTAACCTTGATAGGACGTGTTTGATCAACTGTTAAACAAGTAGTTAATCATACCGAGCAAACCGAGGTGAGTTCAAACTCTTTACAAGGCATGGGCTTCCCGGTGGTTGGGAATGGGTTAAGAAACTAAAACGGAACCTACATATTCTCCTTGGGTAGGATATGTACCTCCATCCTCCATGGGTAGGATGCCAATATTAAATCTGTGTATTCTCCTAGGGTAGAATACGTACGTTCGTCCTCCTTGGGTAGGACAACACCCTTAAACTTACTAGACAAAACTCTATCATTAAGTCCCTCATTCTTATATCGACTTAATCGCCGGGCCAATGGCGAGCAGGTTATTAGTTAATAGCGCTATTAGGGTTGACAAGCCTCACACCGTGCCGGTAGGATGGGCGTGTACTAATGGATCTGGGCACTCAGTCAATGATGATAGACATTGACTTAGGGCACAACTTACTTTCGTCAGTTGTCGATATGGTAATGGTCTAGTGGTTCACATAGGGAAGCCCCCACTGATTATGGATATCGTTTGGGAAACAAAGATACTGGTTAAGTCGTGGTTTACGAAACAACTTATGGTTTTCGAAACAAACATTAAAACTAAACAACCAACTGTGAACTCGCTCAACTTTGTTGTTGACTCGTTGTTACATGCCTTGCAGGTCTTTAGGTGCATAATCGTTGGAACTTGCTGTCTGGGAGGCTGGAGTGGTCATGGGTCGAGATACATAAAGTTGCAACACAAGACCAATGGTTTTGAACATGTGGTTTATAAACACATAACGAATAAATTTTGCTTCCGTTGTATACAGTGTATTATTTATGACGTGTAATACTTAACGTTAAAAAATGAAATTTTATTTAAATATACCTATGGGTTCAATGTGATTGATGGCTAGATCCTGGTACATCACATACCTCGCGGGGGGTTCCGCAGGTGGTATTTTGGGGGTGTGACACTCTCGAAAGAATCAAATCTCATAAACTCATTTTCTTTCTTTCTTGGATTCATTTCAGATATGCACAAACCGCAAAATCAATAAATTACGTGTACGACTAGAATGCTGAAATCGCCTCTCCAGTTATTAACATAACTCTTCTAGCTATACGTTCTGCTTCTACCGTACTTCAATAAACTTCCATTTATCTTCCAGATAAATCTCTATAAAGAACAAAATCAGTGTATTATCCATTATACACTTTCTTAACTGCATCCAAATAGTACATTATGTACACCACTCAATCCTGACGGTAGCTTGAGCCTATAAGCGACTGATCCAATTCAAGATGGGCTCTCGAAAGGACCAAGTCAATGTGGCTCAGCTTTTTCTTTCCTCTGCTAAACCTAATAATATTTCTGCAAGATAACTCCTTTAACAGAACCAAATCTTAAATCCAGAATCGCAATAGTTCCTTCAATTGTCCATGTAATCCTTCTGACGCTCAATTGGCGACTTTTAACCTTCCCTCGATCCCGGAAAATCCTGTCGCTGGTTTCCTAGATAAACTAAGGTCTGGTTAATTGTCCTTTGTCATGTTAGCTTAACAAAGTGACGATCAACACTTCCATTCATGCAAGGCTTCAAACCGAGCAACCTAAATACTAGCGTGTTAACTATTATTGTTAGATAACTCTACCAAGGGCATGTGAGTATCTTGACTTCCTTTGGAGTCCATTATACATGCTCCCAATTCTTCTTTCAAGGATCTGAAAAGCTTCTTCTTACTTTCTGCCCAATCAATCCCCCTTTTCCCTTTTTGGGTTTATTAGTGTCGAAGATCGCACTAATTAGAGGAATTCTTAATAAATTTTCGGTAGCACCCAACTTGTCATATGGATCATCATACTCCCGACAGGGTCTTTGGCGCTCCTCATAATTTGATTGCGACAATCTATAACTGATCTACAAGCATACCTTCCTCGTTACTCACTAGCTCCATAGTTAACTTCAAATGTTACTCATGATTCTCTTTGGTTCATGTATAGACAAGCATGTTGTCGATGAATATTATCATGAATACATCCGATTAGGGTTTCCATACCATGCTCATGAGATTTATGAATATAAATGGCGCATTAATTTAGTCAAAAGGCATGACAATTAACTTGTAATGGCCATATCACATTTGAAAAGCAGTCCCAGAAATATCTTCGTCAGTAGCCTTCAACTGATGACATCCTAATCGTAGATCGATCTTCGTGTAGCAGCTGGGTCCCGGTAGCTTAATTGAACAAATCGTCAATCCTCGGTAATAGGGTACCAGTTCTTGATAGTCGACTGGTTCGGCTTTCTGAAATCCTCACATATCCTGAAGGATCTATCTTTCTTTTTCTCAACAAAACAGATTTGCCTCAAAGCGAAAAGCTTGATCAAATGAAGCCCTTGTCCAAAAGCTCTTGAAGCTGACTCGACATTTCTATCATCTCAGACGGTGCTTAATCTATAAGGAGATTGTGCAATTAAGAGCAGCACCGGGTGTCTGATCGATGCCACACCCCGACCGCGTTAAAACAACAAAACCGCGGCGGAAACGTCAGGGAGTGGAGTGGCAGAATTATTGTTTCACAACCATGGATTCAAAAGTTTCGTTTTATTTAGTTATTAAATATTAAACATTGTCTTAAAACATAGCAAACAAGTTAAACATCGTCTATCATCGTTATTAAGTCACCAAGGCCTCGTCCAGTCCTAAGTGAGCATGCATCCTAGTCGCAATCAACATCATTCAACACAACCTGAAACATATGTGAAAATAAAGTCAGCAAAGAAATGACGACGAGTGCATAGTTTTTGTGAGAGTGTCGGATTCATGGCTCGTTTACATGTTGCAATACCTCGTTTGACTACAATAGTCGATAATTGAAAACCTTGTTTTGAAAAGAGTTTGGTATTGAAATATGAATAACCAGCTCAAAATAAATTGGTTATGGTTTATCAAATCTCGTTGCCATGAATCTTAACCCAAAACCTTTGTTTAAGTAAACCAATATTGTAAATCGTTCTCGTAATAAAACTCGTATGGTTTATATCGTTTAGTAAACATCATTAATCGTCATCGTTTCGAAATCATTCGTCCAAGTGAACTAAATAACGCCACAGAACGTAATATGATAAAAGCATTTATATATAAGAAGTACCAGCGGCGTATCTACCATGATTTTATCACATTACACCCGTCCCGTTATCTAAACACTTACGAAGAACCAATCGTTCATTTGTACTTGTTTTCAAATCGTTTATCGAAACCAATCGTTCAAATCGTTTAACTCGTTCAAATTGTTCAATCGTTCAAAATCGTTCTCGTTGTGAAAACTACTTTTGGTCGTCTCGTTTATAACATTCAAACCTTCGTAACTCGTCCATCGTTCATCTCGTATTAACAAACCACCATAGGGTAAGTTTACAATCATCAGGTTTAGTCGTTACCCACATAACCCCCATACATAACCATGGGTGCAGTCCGATAACGAGATTTATCAGATCCTATGGTACCATAACCTAGTACTAGTCGGTTCAGCCAAAATTAATGAATGTCATTCATTATGTAAATACGTCCAAAAAGTTCGTTCACATTATCGAAAATTGTTCTTGTTTAATATAAACCAAAGTATTCGTTTTTGAAATCCTCGTTTGAAAGCATCAAAATCGTTTAACACATATGAATCACTGAAAACAATTGAAAACAGTAAAATAGGGGAACTATGTACTCACATTGATTTGGAAACTATCCTCGATCTAATGAACTTAACGAAGCTCAGGCAAACCAAGGAAATCAAGTAGTACCTAGTAATCAGATCGCTAAGTTAATAACTTGACACCTAAATCGGAAGATCGGGTAGAATGAGGTCTCGTAAACAAAATGAGTATTGGAACTCATGTGATATGGTTTAACAAAGCCTACATTCTAAATCAGAACCTATCCTAAGTGCTTACGACCCGTTACGACCCATTAAGGTAGCTTCTACTACTTTAACGCGTCGTTCGCACAAAAGCGCGTTCTAGATGCCTAACTAGTCCTATGACAAGTATTATATGCCCTAACATGTTTAAATACGTTTCATAATCAGTTTAAGTGACAAAAGTTAAGTTACATATGCTTAAATACCAATTATGCATAAAAAGGGTATTTTGGTCATTTACCTAAGGCATATAAACTACCTATCATACAACTAATTAAACTAAGTGACCATAAGGTATAACCTCAGAAGGTTATTCCCTATACAACTATGGTCACATAATATGCTTGGTCGGATCCTAACGATCGACCAAACGGGTCGGATTCGAAAGTCTAAGTGGTTGTTAAGACCGCTTATCTTACGACCCTAGACAAGCAGACAAAAAGTGACGAGTTAAACATGTTGAAACTTGTTTAACTAAGTTAGAAAACAGGTTTGATATCAAAACAAAGTGTTTTGATACCCGAAAATACTTTCGTTGCAAAATACGCATAAACACGTATTTTGACCGAAACTTTGACTCGTCACTTCGACTAATCAACGTGGTAATCAGTAGGTATAGTCACAAGGGACTATAACCATCGTGATTACGCTCACGTTCAAAGTTCAAACGAACTTTGTGTTGACCAACTCGTGGTCAAAGCAGAAAGTCAAACACTTTTTGACTTTCATGCTTGAAAAGCATAAATGCATGAAAGAAGCTTACAAAAGGTCTGTCACACACCCAAAATCCACCTGCGGAGTATAACCGCTTGGAGGCGTGACTGAACAGGATCAAGCCACCAATCATATTGAACATAAAAAGTAATAAGTAAAATTCAACCACACAATATGAAAGGTGTTTCAAATCAAAAACGTAGTTAAGTGTGTAGCGGAAGCACAGTTGTAAAACCCAATGTAAGTATTAAGTACGAGATAAAGTAATGTTTTTAGCATGGCACACACTGCCATGCCCCACAACGACCGCGCCTCCCTGTGCAAGCTCCATGAGTACCTAACGACCTGCAAGGCATGTAGCAACGAATCAACAACAAAGTTGAGCGAGTTCACAGTTGGTTATTTAGTTATAGCATTTGTTTCGTAAATCGTATGTTCGTTTTGTAAACTAGGTATCGTATTAATTTGTATCGCGGTCTCCCAGACATGTTTGCGAAGATTAGTGGGGACTTCCCATGTGTTACTAGACCACGCGTATCGACTTCTACGAAAATGTAAGAGGTGCCCTAAGTCAATGTCTATCAGCATTGACCCTTTGCCCATAGTCTGTTAGTACACGCCCGTTCGGATGACACGGTGTGAGGTTTGTTAAACCTAATAGCGCTATCTACTAATGACCCGCTCGCCATAGGCCTCGGCGATTAAGTCGATAAATGAGGGACTTCAAATGATAGAGTGATGGTATTATGGTCGTACGTATCCTGTTGTATGGGAAATACGCAAGTTTGTAGTTACCGTTCAGTTCTTTAACCCATTCCCAACCCTTGGGAATCCCATGCCTTGGATAGAGTGTGAACTCACCTTGGTTTGCTCGGTATGCTAAACTATGTGCTCACAAGTTATCAATCAAGTCCTATAGTAAGCACGTATACTTAAATCAGTTCAAGTTCGTAAAGTTTCGCATGCAATCAATGCCACAAAGTGTGCCTACGCAATTAACACGTATCACATAAGCAGTTAATCAAAGTCATGCAATTCATGTTTCATATAGATATCCTTCGCAGTTTCTTCTAACATTGTTATCCAATAATACACGTAACAGAGTTAACAAGTTTAACTCAATTAATAGATATAACAGGGTTACACAGTTAACAGAGTTGACATCTAACAGTACTACTAACTAACTGTGTTTCATGCTTAACTTAACAGAGTTGACATGCTTAACTGAATTAACAACTAACAGAGTTAATAACTAACAGAGTTAACAAAGTAATTACTTAACTGAGTAACAGTCTTAACGAAGCTAACATGCTAGAACACTTAACGAAATCATATGTGTCAAAATCACAGGCTCGGCGAAATCACTTTATACGAAAACATATTCACATTTTTGGATGAAAACACTTGGGACCAAAATACTCGACCGAAATCCCTTTTCTGGCGAAATCACATTTGACGAAAACCCAAGGGTTTTCGTCGGACATAAGGCTTGACGAAAACACTGGGTGTTTTCGTCCGGTTGCTGTGTTTTCGTCAGTTTCAACAATCAATCATCATCATCACAGCAATTACACAATGCAGTAACGCTACACATCCCTTACAGTTACATGATCGATCATCAACAAAAACCTTTTATCAAATCTTTGATATATATATAAACATACAGGTTACCAATCATGGCGATACCAAGATCATTAATAAATCAACTGATCATCATTATCAGGCACACATGGTCGATCATATTATCCCATATACATGACAGTTCGTAGACAATATATATATATCAATCATCTATTCTTACATTCATAAAGCAATCATAGTTAACACACAATAATCAAACAACGATATATATATATATGATGAAACCAAACAGATACTAGCCACAATTGATTACTAACCACCAAGATGAATAATGAATCGGTCGATACCAGAGGCCTCGAGATCCTAAACTTGCCATCGGGTTCCAAGGGTAGCGAGAGAGAGAGAGAACGTGATATGTGGTTAGGGTTTGTTTAAGGTTTTTCCGAATACAGTCGCGTAAGAGTTATAAACAAACCAAAATAACTCGTCACTGGGCCAAGGCCCATCTTTGTTTTCGCCGAACAGTGGTGGACGAAAACACTAATGTGTTTTCGTCACAGGGTGTTTTCGAGTGGGAGGGTGTTTTCGGGTGGGTTAGGGTATTGGCCAAGGTTTTATTATTTATGCAAGATATGTATACATATACATACATAATATACACATAACAATAACACTTATATAGCACCTCAATTATATATAAAATACACTTGTAATTAAGTACAAATTTAAATCGAATATAGACCTTGAAAACTCGGGTTGTCACATTATCCCCAACTTGAAAGAAATTTCGTCCCGAAATTTAGCACGTGGTTACTGAGGAAGCTAGTTGTGTTGTGTAGTTTACAGGTTTTCCTGGAGTGTCACATCATCCCCCCGTTGATTTGGAATTTCGTCCCGAAATTCTGTAGTAGCTTCAGCCTCAGTAGTGGTTGCACTGTTTCCGAATAACTCGGGATACTTGAGTTTCATTTGATCTTCTCGTTCCCAGGTGAACTCTGGGCCACGACGGGAGTTCCAACGAACTCGAACAAGAGGTATTCTAGTGTGCTTGAGGACCTTAATGTCTCGGTCCGTGATTTCAACTGGTTCCTCGATGAATCGCAACTGATCGTTGATAGTGAGCTCCTTCAAAGGAACTAAGAGGGTCTCATATGACAGACACTTCTTCAGATTTGACACGTGAAAAACGTTGTGAACTGCACTGAGTTCTGCGGGCAGGTTTAGTTTGTAGGCCACTTTACCTATTTTCTCAATGATTTCGAACGGTCCGACGTAACGCGGATTGAGTTTGCCTCGTTTGCCAAAACGAACTACACCTTTCCAGGGTGAAACTTTGAGTAGCACTCGATCCCCAACTTGGAACTCGAGTGGTTTCCTGCGCTTATTAGCGTAGGCTTTCTATCGGTCACGAGCTGCCGCCATGCGTTGCCGTATCTGAGCAATCCTTTCTGTTGTGTCTACTACAAGTTCTGGTCCTGTGATCTGACTATCACCCACCTCTGCCCAACAAAGAGGTGATCGGCATTTACGCCCATACAATGCCTCAAACGGAGCGGCTTGGATGCTGGTGTGGTAACTGTTATTGTACGAAAACTCCACCAATGGGAGGTGTTTCTCCCAGCCGTTGCCAAAATCAATTACACATGCCCGAAGCATGTCTTCTAAAGTTTGAATAGTACGCTCAGACTGCCCATCCGTCTGAGGGTGATAAGCTGTGCTCATGTCTAGTCGAGAGCCAAAAGATTTGTGCATTGCTTGCCATAGTTCAGAAGTAAAACGCGCATCACAATCAGATATGATAGAGGTTGGCACCCCGTGCCTCGAAACCACTTCCTTCAAGTAAACGTCTGCTAGAGTGGAGAAATTATCCGTTTCCTTGATAGCCAAGAAGTGTGCAGACTTTGTGAGTCGATCCACGAACACCCAAATAGTATCATTTCCATGTTGAGATCTAGGCAGGCCAGTAACGAAATCCATGGAAATTTGCTCCCATTTCCATTGTGGTATCTCTGGTTGCTGGAGTAGGCCTGAGGGTTTCTGATATTCGACTTTAACTCTCGCACAAGTCAAACATTTACTGACGTAAGTTGCTATGTGAGCTTTCATGCTAGGCCACCAATACGTAGTTCTGAGATCGTGGTACATCTTATCTGAACCAGGATGTACTGAGTAGCGAGACTTATGTGCTTCATCCATTACAAGTTCTCGTAAATTGCCAAAGAGTGGAACCCAGATGCATCCTGTTACATAGTAGGCGCCGTCTGCCTTTTGTTCTAACCGTTGCCTTGAGCCACGTAGGGCATCAGCCCTGACGTTTTCTATTTTCAATGCTTCTACCTGAGCATCTCGTATTTGTGAAGGAAGACTAGATTGGATGGTGAGTTGTAGTGCTCGCACACGCCTAGGTGTGGTATGTTTTCGACTGAGGGCGTCAGCCACAACATTTGCCTTGCCCAGATGGTACTTGATGGCACATTCGTAATCATTCAGTAGGTCGACCCATCGATGTTGTCGCATGTTCAACTGTTTCTGTTTGAAGATATGCTCGAGACTCCTGTGATCGGTGTAGATAGTGCACTTGGTACCGTACAGGTAATGTCTCCATATCTTAAGTGCGAAGATAACAGCTCCCAACTCCAGATCATGTGTAGTGTAGTTCCTTTCTGAACTTTAAGTTGATGTGACGCATATGCAATGACTTTATCCCGTTGCATCAACACGCAACCAAGACCCTGAATTGACGCGTCACAATAAACCACGAAATTGTCTATGCCCTCTGGCAATGAAAGAATAGGTGCGCTACAAAGTCTATTCTTCAGATGTTGGAATGCTGATTCTTGAGCATCACCCCAACGATAGGTGACACCCTTTTGAGTTAGTAGCATAAGCGGCTGTGCAATTTTTGAGAAATCTTTGATGAACCTTCTATAATAGCCCGCCAAGCCCAAGAATTGGCGGATTTCTGTTGGCCTACGCGGTGCAGGCCAGTTCTTAATCGATTCTACTTTGGATGGATCAACATGAATCCCATCCTTGTTTACCACGTGGCGTAAGAAATGGACTTCACGAAGCCAGAAGTCGCATTTCGAAAACTTAGCGTACAACTGTTCCGTTCGGAAGAGTTCCAAAATAAGTCGTAGATGGTGCTCGTGCTCCTCCTGACTCTTCGAATAGATCAGGATGTCGTCGATGAATACAATCATAAACTTATCCAAGTAAGGCTTGCACACTTTGTTCATAAGATCCATGAAGACTGCAGGCGCGTTTGTTAACCCGAATGGCATGACCAGAAACTCGTAATGGCCGTAGCGTGTTCTGAATGATGTTTTGGAGAGGTCCTCGTCCTGGACTCTCAGTTGATGGTATCCTGACCTCAGATCGATCTTTGAATAGTAGCTCGACCCTTGCAGCTAGTCGAACAAGTCGTCAATGCGTGGAAGAGGAAAGCGATTCTTTACGGTCACCTTGTTTAGTTCGCGGTAATCTATGCACATATAGAAGGTACCGTCTTTCTTCTTTACAAACAACACGGGAGCTCCCAGGGCGAAGAGATAGGACGAATGAAACCCTTATCCAAGAGTTCTTGCAATTGCTAGGACAGTTCTTCCAGTTCGGTTGGAGCTAAGCGATAAGGTGCTCGAGCTATGGGTGCTGCTCCAGGAGGTAGCTCGATCTGAAATTCGACCTGACGATGAGGCGGTAGCCCAGGTAAATCTTCAGGAAACACTTGAGGAAAGTGGCGTACAACTGGTATATCCTCTATCTTCTTCTCTTTCGTTGATGCATCAGTATCGAGTGCTAAAATAGAAGTGTGGCCCTTTCGCAAACACTTTTGGGCCTTAAGGAAGGAGATGATGCCCACTACAGCACCACTCTTGTCGCCTTGAATTTCGAGAGGTTCTTTGCCAGAACGGGGAATACGAACATTCTTCTCTTTGCATAGGATCTCTGCTTGCTGTTGGGATAACCAATCCATCCCAATGACGATGTCAAAACTACCCAGAATTATAGGAATGAGATCGATAGAGAAAGTATGACCAGCTAAGACGAGATCACAATCTTTAACTACGTGTGTGGCTTCTACACTCTTACCGTTTGCTAACTCTACGACATGCTTGGTGTTTAAGGGAGTTGGTGTGCGTTTTAACATTTGACTAACTTTTAGAGACACATAACTGGTGTCGGCACCCAAATCAAATAAGGCAGTAACATAAAAGTCGTCGAGAAGAAACTTACCCATCACTACGTTAGGATCATTCCTTGCGTCACCCTGACCTAGCACGAACACTCGACCCCTGGCACCATTGTTTCCATCATTGTTTCCCCCGTTGTTGTTCCCATTGCCCTGATTATTGTTGTTGTTGTTGTTGTTCGGATTTTGATTTAACTGGGGCAGTCCCGCTTGAAGTGGCCTTCAGCACCACACTGAAAGCATCCCCTGTTACCTCGTTGTCGCTGCTGGTTCTGTGGAGCTGGTGGTTGTTGGTTTTGATTCGCAGGTCGTGAGCTCCTGCAATCCTTAGCTTCATGACCCATCTTGAGACATCTCTGACAATGACCCCTGTTGCACTGACCATTGTGGTGCCTGTTGCATCTGTTGCACTTTAGGTGGTTTCCCTGATATCCACCCTGCCCCTGACTACCAGAGGATTGCTGACCAAGGCTCTGATAGTCATCAATCTTTCGCTGCTGTGCCTGCGACTGAACTGAAGTCGAACCCTTGTTGGAGGTTCCATCCCACTTTCGCTTGTTGTCATTAGGAGTAGCAGAAGTAGTAGTAGCAGTAGCACCTATACTCTTAGGCAGCTTGTTCTGTTCCACTGCCTGGTCTATGAGACGATGAGCAAGACGAGTAACATCCTGGATGGTAGCAAGGTTAGCAGCAGTCACATGGCTTTGAATCTCTGGTACTAAGCCTTTGAGGTACAGCTCAATGCGCTTGATGGGAGGATCCACCATAGTTGGACATAACACTGCCAGTTCATTGGATCGTTTCGTGTACGCTTCAATCTCTGAACCCGTCATCTTCAGGTTAAAGAACTCCACTTCCAGCTTGTGGATGTCATCACAACTACAGTATTCAAGTTTGATCAGTTCCTTAAAATCATTCTATGGGGTGGCATTAGCAGATGCCAGCCCCAGCATCTGAACTTGCGCGTTCCACCAAGTTAGCGCAGTGCCTTCGAGAGTACCAGTGGCGTACTTCACCCTACGAGCCTCAGGGCATTCACACATTTCGAAGACCGACTCGAGCTTCTCGAACCAGTGGAGTAGTCCAACGGCTCCTTCAGTGCCACTAAAAAGTACTAGGACGACAGTCCATAAAGGTCTTGAAAGTACACACAGGAGGCTGAGCGTGTTGACCTGTCGTGTGCGTAAGAGTAAACATAATTAAGCACAAGTGTTGGTTTACGAAAGTAGGATCTAAGGATCCTAGAGTAAGTTGTGATGGCAGGCTATACCTCCCGCCTGGGCAGCTGCGAGTGCTGCTGTAACTTGTTCAGTGATCAAAGCCGCCAACTGGGCTTGAGTTAAGTTAACGCGTCCACTCATGATCTTCATATCAAAGGAAACATGAGTGAGAAAGGTTCGTGAAAGTGCGATGACAGAAGAGAGTAAGCACATAAGTGTTTTCAAACAACAGTTGTTACGTTTATCTAAGCATACCATGAGCAAAGTTCTATGTAATCTAGCAAGTAGGCAATGTAAACATAAATCATATCACCAAGAATGTCGAGTCTTGCACGTGGAGCGAAGCGTCGTTGTGGATCGTTGAGCACTGTTCAGGTTATAGTCTGGTTTTAACAAAAAAATTTTCCCTTATTAAAACCAAGTTCACTATAAACAATGGCTCTGATACCAATCTGTCACACCCCCAAAATCCACCTGCGGAGTATCACCGCATGGAGGCGTAACTGAACAGGATCAAGCCACCAATCATATTGAACATAACAAGTTATAAGTAAAATTCAACGACACAATATGAAAGGTGTTTCAAATAAAAAACGTAGTTAAGTGTGTAGCGGAAGCACAGTTGTAAAACCCAATGTAAGTGTTAAGTACGAGATAAAGTAATGTTTTTAGCATGGCACACACTGCCATGCCCCACAACGACCGCGCCTCCCTGTGCAAGCTCCATGAGTACCTAACGACCTGCAAGGCATGTAGCAACGAATCAATAACAAAGTTGAGCGAGTTCACAGTTGGTTGTTTAGTTGTAGCATTCGTTTCGTAAATCGTATGTTCGTTTTGTAAACTAGGTATCGTATTAATTCGTATCGCGGTCTCCCAGACATATTTGCGAAGATTAGTGGGGGCTTCCCATGTGTTACTAGACCACGCGTATCGACTGCTACGAAAATGTAAGAGGTGCCCTAAGTCAATGTCTATCAGCATTGACCCTTTGCCCATAGTCCATTAGTACACGCCTGTTCGGACGACACGGTGTGAGGTTTGTTAAACCTAATAGCGCTATCTACTAATGACCCGCTTGCCATAGGCCTCGGCGATTAAGTCGATAAATGAGGGACTTCAAATGATAGAGTGATGGTCTTATGGTCGTACGTATCCTGTTGTATGGGAAATACGCAAGTTTGTAGTTACCGTTCAGTTCTTTAACCCATTCCCAACCCTTGGGAATCCCATGCCTTGGATAGAGTGTGAACTCACCTTGGTTTACTCGGTATGCTAAACTATGTGCTCACAAGTTATCAATCAAGTCCTATAGTAAGCACGTATACTTAAATCAGTTCAAGTTCGTAAAGTTTCGCATGCAATCAATGCCACAAAGTGTGCCTATGCAATTAGCATGTATCACATAAGCAGTTAATCAAAGTCATGCAATTCATGTTTCATATAGATATCCTTCGCAGTTTCTTCTAACATAGTTATCCAATAATACACGTAACAGAGTTAACAAGTTTAACTGAATTAATACATATAACAGGGTTACACAGATAACAGAGTTGGCATCTAGCAGTACTACTAACTAACTGCGTTTCATGCTTAACTTAAAAGAGTTGACATGCTTAACTGAATTAACAACTAACAGAGTTAATAACTAACAGAGTTAACAAAGTAATTACTTAACTGAGTAACAGTCTTAACGAAGCTAATATGCCAGAACACTTAACGAAATCATATGTGTCAAAATCACAGGCTTGGCGAAATCACTTTAGACGAAAACATATTCACATTTTTGGACGAAAACACTTGGGACTAAAATACTCGACCGAAATCCCTTTTCTGGCAAAATCACATTTGACGAAAACCCAAGGGTTTTCGTCGGACATAAGGCTTGACGAAAACACTGGGTGTTTTCGTCAGTTTCAACAATCAATCATCATAATCACAGCAATTACACAATACAGTAACCCTACACATCCCTTACAGTTACATGATCGATCATCAACAAAAACCTTTTATCAAATCTTCGATATATATATATATAAACATACAGGTTACCAATCATTGGGATACCAAGATCATTAATAAATCAACTGATCATCATTATCAAGCACACATGGTCGATCATATTATCCCATATACATGACAGTTCGTAGACAATATATATATATATCAATCATCTATTCTTACGTTCATAAAGCAATCATAGTTAACACACAATAATCAAACAACGATATATATATATATATATATATATGATGAAACCAAACAGATACTAGCCACAGTTGATTACTAACCAGCAAGATGAACAACGAATCGGTCGATACGAGAGGCCTCGAGATCCTAAACTTGCCGTCGGGTTCCAAGGGTAGCGAGATAGAGAGAGAACGTGATAGGTGGTTAGGGTTTGTTTAAGGTTTTTCCGAATACAGTCGCGTAAGAGTTATAAACAAACCAAAACAACTCGTCACTGGGCCAAGGCCCATCTTTGTTTTCGCCGAACAGTGGTGGACGAAAACACTAATGTGTTTTCGTCACAGGGTGTTTTCGAGTGGGAGGGTGTTTTCGGGTGGGTTAGGGTATTGGCCAAGGTTTTATTATTTATGCAAGATATGTATACATATACATACATAATATACACATAACAATAACACTTATATAGCACCTCAATTATATATAAAATACACTTGCAATTAAGTACAAATTTAAATCGAATAGAGACCTTGAAAACTCGGGTTGTCACATTATCCCCAACTTGAAAGAAATTTCATCCCGAAATTTAGCACGTGGTTACTGAGGAAGCTAGTTGTGTTGTGTAGTTTACTGGTTTTCCTAGGGTGTCACATCATCCCCCCGTTGATTTGGAATTTCGTCCCGAAATTCTGTAGTAGCTTCAGCCTCAGTAGTGGTTGCACTGTTTCCGAATAACTGGGGATACTTGAGTTTCATTTGATCTTCTCGTTCCCAGGTGAACTCTGGGCCACGACGGGAGTTCCAATGAACTAGAACAAGAGGTATTCTAGTGTGCTTGAGGACCTTAATGTCTCGGTCCGTGATTTCAACTTGTTCCTCGACGAATCGCAACTGATCGTCGATAGTGACTCCTTCAAAGGAACTATGAGGGTCTCATCTGACAAACACTTCTTCAGATTTGACACGTGAAAAACGCTGTGAACTGCACTGAGTTCTGTGGGCAGGTTTATTTTGTAGGCCACTTTGCCTATTATTTCAATGATTTCGAACGGTCCGACGTAACGCGGATTGAGTTTGCCTCGTTTGCCAAAACGAACTACTCTTTTCCAGGGTGAAACTTTGAGTAGCACTCGATCCCCAACTTGGAACTCGAGTGGTTTCCTGCGCTTATTAGCGTAGGCTTTCTAATGGTCACGAGCTGCCGCCATGCGTTGCCGTATCTGAGCAATCTTTCTGTTGTGTCTACTACAAGTTCTGGTCCCGGGATCTGACTATCACCCACCTCAGCCCAACAAAGAGGTGATCGGCATTTACGCCTGTACAATGCCTCAAACGGAGTGGCTTGGATGCTGGTGTGGTAACTGTTATTGTACGAAAACTCCACCAATGGGAGGTGTTTCTCCCAGCAGTTGCCAAAATCAATTACACATGCCCGAAGTATGTCTTCTAAAGTTTAAATAGTACGCTCAGACTGCCCATCCGTCTGAGGGTGATAAGCTGTGCTCATGTCTAATCGAGAGCCAAAAGATTTGTGCATTGCTTACCACAGTTCAGAAGTAAAATGCGCATCACGATCAGATATGATAGAGGTTGGCACCCCGTTCCTCGAAACCACTTCCTTCAAGTAAACGTCTGCTAGAGTGGAGAACTTATCCGTTTCCTTGATAGCCAAGAAGTGTGCAGACTTTGTGAGTCGATCCACGATCACCCAAATAGTATCATTTCCACATTGAGATCTAGGTAGGCTAGTAACAAAATCCATGGAAATTTGCTCCCATTTCCATTGTGGTATCTCTGGTTCCTGGAGTAGGCCTGATTGGTAATAGCAAAATTTTGGGAAGCCTTGCACTTCCTCGGCCTCCTAGATGACTCGCCTTTCTTCTTTCACTTACCCTTGTCTTGAACATAATCGGTCACCTGCTTCTTATCACCCTTGCGGGTCAGTTTACCTTTATTGACCTGAGACTCGGTCAAAGTTGAAGCCAATTCAATTGCTTGACGAACAGTGGTAGGATTACTACCAGTTACAATATCTTGCACAGAATCAGGCAAACCATCGATATACCTCTCAATCGCTTTTTTCCAACGGGGTAACCATAGTAGGAGACTATAAACTCAGCTCCTCATAACGATCCGTGTTAGTACATACATTTGTAGCTTCCATCCGCATTGTGTCATATTTTGTATGTATGTAAACATTTATGTGTATGTCTGTATGTACGTAGATAGACAACTCAGGGAACGGTGTTTTGATGTAATTAGTGTTGGTGTTTGTCGTCCGATCGGACGATAGTGCTGTCCGATCTGACAACAATGTCGTCCGATCGGACAACACATCCTTGATTCCCTGGGTGTGCCTATAAATAGCCGGCTCTGTCATGTCATTAGGAACTTTTGCTGATTTAGAGAGAGAGCTCCGTGAAGTTTGTTTTTCTACTTGTTCTTGTAAATTTCATAACAGTTGAATAGAAAGAGCAGACGGTGTTTATTTGTTGAATATTCTGTTGATATGATCCTATGACTTGTTTATTGGATTCCGCACTCTAAACAAGATCGATCCAACCACGTTCACGAAGAACAAATCCTGATCAAAATGGCCTAACAAGTGGTATCAGAGCCACAGGAGGTTACATCGGAGATCTACAACAGTTATTCACCGGAATTTCAGCTTCTCGTTGCCGATTACAGTCAAATTTCACCAGAAATTTGACAAATTCTCTCACTTTCTACTCATTTCTTGCTGTGTTTTTCATTTTCATACCTTAAAATCAGAAAAACTTAAAATTGAATGCGAATTTACGGTTAAAATTTGACAAATTTCATATCAATTGATTCACAATCAATCAAATTACAATCCTTCAAAATTTCATAAGAAAATTCCTACAAAAACTGAATCAAAATCATCAGAAACCATGATGAACTGTTCGTATCTGCTGACGTCATATATCTTTTCGGACAGCTGTTCATACGGATTAGCTTAGTATACGTCATTACTCTGTTTGTTGACATCATCAGTGTTGATCGATCGGACAGCGTTTACTGATATCATCAATGTTACTCGACCGATCGGACAGCGTTGTTGTTCCTGATTACATTTTCTTACGTCACTTTTATATCCGATCGAACAACTGTTCGACAGGACAACAATTTGAAAAGTCAAGGTTTTCAAAACTTGGGTGTTATCCGTTCGGACAACCACTCGAACGGATCATTATTCAATTCAAGTGTATCAGTTTGAAAATTTGTCTAAGTGTTTGAACATTGTTTCAGGAACATCACAATGGACGACGATTTCCTAAATCCATTCACTGACATATTTTCTTAGTCCAGCAACACGAGAGATGCTACAACAAGCAACACAAACGACAATGTTCCAAACCCGAATCCTAAGAAACCCATTGCTGACTCACTAAGCGTTGATAACGCTTATGGCACCTACAACAAAAACCGCCTAAACTTATGGTAATTGAAGATTACAACAGATGGGCGAGTCGGTTTGAAGATTAGTTGAAGGCATTCGCCTACCATAGTTGGAAGTGTCTAAGAAATGGTTTTAATATTGGAAGGACTGATTATGAGAATCTAACCGATACTGAACAAGAAAGTTTCATTGCAGCGCAGAAGTGTATCGCATTGCTACATCAGTCAGTCAGGGATGATATCATATCGTTAATCGATTATAAAGATTCAAGAGATTTATGGGGAAAGTTAAGGATGAAGTGTGTAGGAGGAGTAGAAATCTTTAAAAACAAAAAGAAATTATTGAAGAAAGAATTTGATTTGTTCGGATGTCTAAAAAATGAATCAGTTTCAAAGATGATAGAGAGGTTTTGCCACTTAAAGATCGAGCTGACAAGATATGGGATTGTCTTCACCGAGGAAGAATTAGTTGAAAAATTGTTGGATTCACTGCTCGATGAAAGGGATTGGCAGTATTTTGCATTAATGTTGAAAAACACAGTGAAGATGACCGATCTGACAGTCGATGTACTGATTGAGAGACTTGAAAGCCACGAATTGGAAATCAGAAAAACAAACAAAGTCAACAACACCTAGTATCAACAAAACGTTGATCTGTACTATCGGGGAAGTATGATTCCAAAGACTGTGTCACCAAAGACTGCATTTTCAGCAGAAAATTCAAGCATGCAAAATCAGGAAAATCAAAACAGTAGTAAAGCTCCAAGCCGTGGATATCATGGTGGATCGTCTTCATCTACTCAAAGTCAACAGCAATAATCTGTCCCGAAAAACATCTTCCAGTGTAACATTGCTGTAAATCTTAACAATATACAAAACTATAGCGAAGAAACAGTCAAACCACAGATGGTATTCCTGGCTTCTGTTTTGGAATCCTATGAAAGTCTAGTTGCAGGGAAGATCGGAAACACTAACCTTACCAAAGAAGACTATGACCAAATTGACCCCGAAGAAATGGAGTTGATTGACATTAGATGGTGTATGGTGAGTGCTGTCCGTAGGGCTCAAAGGTTCATGGAGATAACTGGAATACACTCTATTAGTGGACCTTCCATGAAATTGGGCTTTGACAAATCGAAGGTTACATGTTTTAAGTGCAAGCAAAAAGGGCACTTTAAACGTGAGTGTAGGAATGCAGCATCTGATGAAACGACAAATCCATTCCATGATGATTACTATAAAAAGGCCATCTATCATCACAACAAAGCAGAACCTCCAAGAATGAAACCAATTGAGGAACATTCGAAAGAAAATTCAGGAGCCTTAGCTGTAATTCATGATGATGAGGGCTATGACTGGAGTGACGTGTTACCTGAAGAAGATGTTGTGGGATATTCTTTCATGGAAAAAATCGTTCCGTTCAAAGATACACGAACTGAAGAAGAAAAATACAGGTATAGGAAGATGATTGCACAAAACATGAAAGATAAAATTTATCGAACATGGAATGAAGCAAAGAGTGCAAAAAGATGGGATGCAGATAGGGAATGCTATTTGGATCCAAATGGCAACATAGTTGTTGAACCTTTATCAATCATTGAGCAATTAACACAACAAGATGAAGAAAGACAGAGAGAATGGGCAAGGCAAGAAGAGGAAGAGAAGCAGAAGTCAAAGATAGTTGATGATGGCTTGACAAGGTGCTCGCAGCAAAAGAGTTAGAGGTAGATTCTAAATCTGGAACTGAGTCATAGAACAAGGTCAGTTCTATTGATTCAACAAATGAGTCAGGTAAGACTGATAAAGCCAAAAGTGAAAGTGACTGCAAAAATTGCATGAAAAACTACAAGGTTTGCAGCACACATGCATATCTCAATGCCAAAAAGGTTGAAGAACTGACTGACAAAATCAAAAGATTGAAAATCAAATCTTGAGTCATGATAAATTGGTAAAAGCTTCTAATGATCGAATAAATGAATTAACTAAAAGAATCGAAAATGATAAAATGAATGTATAATGATTTAGGAAAGAAAATGAAAAGTTTATTCATGAAAATCGACAACTTTATGAAAATCATGAGAAGCTTAAGAAAACGATAAAAGATTCTGATGAGAGAAACAGTAATACAACCAAAGAAAATCTTCAATTGTCAGGAGTTCTTAAGTCAAAAGAAAAACAAATCAACCAACAGTTGGATGAAATTGCTAATTTGAAGCTTCAGGAAGCTAAGATTGAAAACGAAAGAATCAATCTGAAGCTGAATAGTTACAACTCCGCAAGCTTTGTTCTTCAACACATAGTTCCCAAACCAATTGGGAAGAACAAAGCTGGCGAAGAAGTATATTCAGATGGAACTGGGGTAGGGTATCATCGAGTTCCACCGCCCATTATGAAAAATTTTTCAAAGAAAAAATCTGGGTTGGTTAATGATGATGAAACAAATGATATAAAACTTCCAGAAACAATCGATGTTACGTTCACTTCATCATCTGATGAAGATAGTACTCAATCCGAAGTCATGAAAAATGTGGTTGAAAATGTTTTGAAATCTGATAGTGATTCGACTGAGGGTGAAGAATGTTTTTTTAATAATTACATTCCGAAATCAAAATCCAAAAACAACTTAAGTGAAGAATCAAATTTGTACAAAATGTTGAGTTCAGATAAGTTGTATTCGGATCTTGAATTTCCACTAGAGAATGTGAATGTCGACAAGTTGAAAATATGAGTTCAAATTGGTTGAAATTGGTATTTCTGAAATCGATGGTTTGAAAAGTTCTAGAAGACAATTGAATTTTGAAAAGGATAAATCTTACTACAAAAAACCTGTTGTATCACCACGCTATAACAACAATCAAAACAAATGGTCAGGTGGTTTTCAGGGTGGTAAGAATAAAATAGGAAGGAACTTTCAAAACAAAAGGTTTGTTGAAAAGAAAATATTTGTGAAAAGCTCGAGTTCACAATCCGAGCAAGAATCTAAATTTTTTTCAAAATCAAACATATAATTTTTTGAAAAGAAGGCTTCGCAGCCTCAGACTGAAGGCAAAAGTCAGGAAATTGATACCCGCACATGCTTTAAATGTGATCAAGTTGGACATATTGCACGAAAATGCACCAACTTGAAGTCTAAGTCTGTGGTTGTCGAAAATCCAAAAAAAGATGTGAACGGTAAAGCTCCAATGTTTGTTGAGAAAAAGATTCTGAAGAAGGAAAACATCAAGGTCAAAAAGGAACCCGTAAAGAAATCGATAACTAAAACTGATAAATTTTACAAACGGGTTGCAACTTCTCAACAAACATGGAAGCCAAAATCTGAGAATAAACCATCAAGTTCTTCAAAACCAAAGGTTTCTGAGACTGAAAAACAACCATCTTCGACCACACCAGTTAAGATGGATGTACCTTTGGATTACTATGATAAACTTGAGAAAGATATGGAAACTTCTACTTCATCTAGGAAGAAGTATGTTCCTAAAAAAGACCAATCAACTAATCAACCTCAGAAAGATGATTTCTGGATATATAAAGAGGTTAAGATTGGAACTGAAGAAAATCTTAAAATGAAGGATAAGAATTTTCCACCACTGTACACTGCTAAAACTCACATAAACTTCAACCTACCTGAGTCGAAAGAGGCTTGGGTGGGATCAAAATCTAACTAAGTAGTTGTGATATGTGCAGTAGCTTCTGAGATCCATCTCACGTTGGATTATGGATAGTGGAGCTTCTCGACACATGACACGGATGAAAGCCCTACTGTATGATGTTCATGGGTTTAATGGAGGATTTGTGGGATTTGCAGGAAATCAGGGAGGTCGTATAGTTGGTGAGGGAACGCTATCGAATGGTATTGTCACATTTGAGAGAGTTAATTACATCGCTGAGCTGGAAAACAATCTTCTAAGTATTTTGCAAATATGTGATCGAATGTATTTGACGCATTTCACGGATAAGGAATGTTTGATTCTGAAACCAGGGTTTGTTATACCCGAGGAGTTGGTGATCATGAGAGCTCCTAGAGTCGACGATCTGTACGTGCTGGACATGAGTGTAGCTACTACTACCACGGGTCAGGCTCACTGCTTTATGTCTAGAGCCACCGAAAAGGAGTCACAATTATGGCATCGAAAGATCGGTCACATTCACCTACGCAAGATAAACCATCTAGTGCACAATGATCTAGTAATTGGTGTTCATTTGAAAGGTTTCCATCTTGAGGGGGAGTGCGTTAGTTGCATAAAAGGTAAACAACGAAAGAAATCTCACCCTGGAAAGAAGATGAACTCTGTTTCGAGACCGTTGGAAAGACTACACATGGATCTCTGCGGTCCAGTAAATGTCAAAAGTATAACTGGTGATCTCTATTTCTTGGTAGAAACAGACGATTACTCGAGATTTTCATGGGTAACATTCTTGAAGACAAAGATGAGAAGTTCGAGAGTTTGATGGCGCTTTTCAGAAAAATTGAAAACTTGTACCAGACTCAAATCAGAAGATTAAGAAGTTACAACGGTATAGAGTTTAAGAACAACAGAATGGAAGAATATTGTGATCAAAGAGGTATTTTGAAAGAATTCAACGCACCTTATACTCCGCAACAAAATGGAGTAGCAGAAAGGAAAAATAGGACGCTGATTGAAACGGCTAGGACAATGCTTGCTGATTCAAAATTACTTGTCAACTTCTGGGCAGAAGCCGTGTCAGCCGCTTGCTATACGCTTAATCGGGTTTTAACGATGAAGAAATTCAGCAAGACTTGTTTCGAGCTGATCAACAGTCACAAACCTAACCTCAAGTATTTGGAACCGTTCGGGTCTCCCTGCACAGTTCTAGAACCTTTTGGTAAATTTGGTCCAAAAAGCATTGAAGGAATCTTCGTTGGACATACAAGTCAACTGAGAAGAGTTTTTATTCCTAGTTTGAAGCGGATCATCGAAGCACACAATGTTGAATGTCAAAGTTATACAATGGCACCTCAGAATCCTGGCGACTCTTGGCGCTTCAATTATGATACTCTATGGGACTCATTCCATATAGAAGAAGAACCAGATTTTTTCGATGACTTGGAAATTCTAAGAGATTACGAAGCAGCTCAAGAAAGCTTTCCAGTAGAACCTTCTAGACGACAACGTGAAACTTCAAACGATAACGAAGCTGGTCCAAGCAATGCTGGAGAAAATGACGAGATTCAACAAACTTCGACATTTTCAGAACATGAACATGCTCCTGAAAATTAGACGATGGTCAATGATGATTTAATACCTGATAATGGGCCAACGTTTGATTGTGGTGACTCAGAATCTGAGGGGGAGCCAATCCAGTTTTCAGATCAAACAATTCTAGTCAGTGAACAAGCAGCAAATCAGAACCTTACAAACTTGGAAGGTGATGTAGATGTTTTAGGTGAGGTGATGCCGAGAACTCTTTCATATCATCCAGAAGAATTGATTATTGGAGAGTTACAATCAGGCGTTCGCACCAGACGACAGATTGACCAGGGACTTACTTGTTTTAATTCAACAGTTGCTCCTTTACAAACAAAGTTTTCACTTAGTTGTTTTATTTCGCAGATTGAGCCGCGAATGTACAAATAAGCACTAACTGAAGACTCATGGGTAATGGCAATGCAAGAGGAGCTGAGTCAGTTTGAAAAACTAGGCGTATGGAAGCTGGTGGATTTGCCTGATGGTCATAGGAAGATAAACACGAAATGGGTGTTTAAATGCAAGAGGGATGATCGAGGGGTTATTACTCGCAACAAAGCTCGGCTCGTGGTCCAAAGATTCAGTCAGCAAGAGGGGATAGATTTCACTGGTGTATATGCTCTTGTTGCTCGGCTTGAAGCAATTAGAATCTTCCTAGCATTTGCATCTTGGAAAGGATTTAAAGTTTATCAGCTAGATGTGAAGTCGGCATTTCTCTATGGCAAGGTAAATGAAGAGGTATATGTCGGACAGCCACCGGGCTTCACCGACCCTATTCACAAAGACAAAGTTTACCTCTTGGATAAGGCGCTATATGGCTTGCACCAGGCCCCGAGAGCCTGGTATGAGACACTCTCTCAACATTTTCTTACCAACAACTTCATCTGAGGCAAGTTAGATGCCACTCACTTCACAAAAGAGGTCGACGGGCATCTTCTGATAGTTCAAATTTATGTGGATGACATAATTTTCGGGTCAACAAATGAAGATCTCTGCAAAGATTTTGAAAAAGTTATGAAGCAGAAATTTGAAATGTCATCAATGGGTGAGATGAAGTTCTTCTTAGGGCTTCAGGTTGATCAACTGCCCAAAGGAACTTTCATACATCAGACAAAATATGTTCACGATATCTTGGAGAAATTTGGGATGTCTGGAACATCTCCTATGTCCACCCCATTAGCTACGAATCATGGAATAAACCCTGATCTCACCGGAGAGAAGGTGGATGAAACGTTGTATCGTTCCATGATCGGATCGCTGATGTATTTGACGACTTCAAGACCCGATATCATGTATCCAACTTGCCTCGCAACCCGTTTTCAATCGAGTCCCAGATCTTCTCATATGACGATCGTTAAGAGGATATTACGCTACCTGAAAGGAACTCCAAGCTTGGGGTTGTGGTATCCAAAAGATGGCGATTTCACGCTTGAAGGGTACTCTGATTCTGATTTCGGATGCTGCAAAGTCAACGCTAAGTCAACTACAGCGGGATGCCAGTTTTTCGGACCCCGATTGGTCACCTGGCAATGTAAGAAGCAGACCTCTGTTGCTTTATCAACATGTGAAGCTGAGTATGTATCTGGTAGCAGCTGTTGCTCTCAGATCCTGTGGATTCAGCAACAGATGCGCTATTATGGTTTGCAATTTCTTACCTCCCCTACTTTTGTTGATAATGAGGCAGCTATAAATATAACAAAAAATCCTTTTCATCACGCTAAAACCAAACATATTGAAATTCGTCATCACTTCATCCGAGACTGTTTCGAGAAGAAGTTGATACAAATTGAGAAAATCCACACTGATGAACAAAAAGCTGACTTACATACCAAAGCGTTTGACAAAAATCATTTTCAATATCTTTTAAAATTGAATGGTATGAAGCTATTGTCGGATGCAGAGGGAATTCTTGGCGTTGATGAAGGTGCCACTGTAGATGATGTTGAGAAGCATTCTGCATTGCTTTGTCGTATTTTTAGTTGTTTTGGCATTTAGGGGGAGATAGTTTAGAGTTTAGCCAAAAAATTCAAAAACAATAAAAATTTTCAAAATCCAAAAACAATAGAAAATCATAAAAGAGCTTGTGTATAAAGAGGAAATGATAGTACATCAGCTAGACTATCACAGTATGCTAAAGATTTTTAATGTGTAAAAGTGATAAACAGTCTCAGTAAAGATGTGACGATAGGCTCTGCTAGACTAGTAGATTTGCGATAAAGATACAAACTTAAATGAAAAAGCCTAGTTCTAGTGGGAAACATGGTTGAAAGCATAGTGCTTGGTTTTGTCCTTCTTGACTGAGTGCCTACTCGGTAATTGCTGAATGTTGTTAAAAGCATAAAAACCGGCCAGTTTGTGAACTTTCACAACTTGCTAAAAGGTCACTGTGATTTTGTGTGACACCTGTGTCACTTCAACCATCAAACAAATACCAAGCCAATGAAATATTGTATTTCATACTTGGGATCTGTACAAATATGTGTATCATTTGCACATATCAATTCTAGTTCGATTTCAAGCTCTAAATATCTTTCTGGAAGGTTATACGCGCACTGATGCGTAAATATAACCAGTTTAATGCAACGAACACTCCGGAATAGTGAAATAGGCTTAACATACCTTAAATAACCTTTACATAACTTAGAAATAAGTTTTGAAGGCTTTGGTATGGCAAATACAAGTTAATTCGCTTATAGGGACTAAAGTTGACAAACTGCGAAAGTATGCCAATTTGAACTGTAACAGACATTCCGGAACATGACCATAGGTTAAACATACCATAAATATCCTTTACATAGCTTAGAAATAGGCTTTGAGGGGTTCGGTATGCTAAAATAAACTTTTGGGTCATTCAGGGACTAAAAGCGTCAAAAAGTGCACAAGTTCGCATTTTCGCGCATAACTTACGTTCTGAATACCTCCGGACATTCAAAAATTTATGTAAGCACTAAAATATTTTATTTTAGTGTTTGGCATAACTTGCATTTTCGCGCATAACTTACGTTCTGAATACCTCACAATGATCAAGCCGTCCCCAACCAACCAGCTCAACCCCTGCTAGGAAGCCGTACAATGGAATTGCACCCTTGTGCAACCAATGTAGCCTCCATCATCATGCCAATGTAAAGTGCCGCAAATGCCAAACTTGTGGACTTATAGGCCATACAGCAAGAGTCTGTCCAGCTGCAGCTGCACCAAACCAAGCTGGCAACAACCCAGCTCAAGGTCGTTTTCTACCAGGTTCTTGCTTCAACTGTGGCGAGATGGGTCATTTCCGAAGAAATTGCCCAAAGCTTGCTAATGCAAATCCAGCACAGGGATGAGCATCTGACCGACAACATCGTTTAGAAATAATCACGTCTTATGTATTATTTTCTTTTGTTATCAAGGTCCATGAAACAGTTGTTATCATTGTTTATAAATAAATCTTTTATTTACATTACAATGTATTTATGTGGTTGTATGTATAAACAACATATCTCCTACAATACCGACAATCAAGGAACCGTATTCCTTGAAGAACAGACTACCCCCAAACTTTCTTCCACTTTATGATCTCTTGCATTTTCCACGAAATTTCTAAGTACCCGTTTCTACTAAGGAAACGAAGTACAAGGCGCAAGTTACAACACTGGACAAATACCCAAAGTACCACTATAAATCCTTAATAGGGTACCTAAGGGTATTTCTGTGAATCCTAAAATTGTTGTGTTCCTTAATTCGATTATTACGTTTCTTTGAAAACAAAATCGAATTTTTGAGAGATCTTCCTATCTCTTCAGATAGATCCCAGAGGACATTGAAGTCCATCGACTGGTTTCCATATCCGTTCTCAATCGATAACAAATTAATAACAAATTAATAACCAAGTTAAACAACTATGTGATTATGTGCTTATGTGTTCCTTTATATGTTTTTGTGTAATCCAAGTTTTGTTATCCAAATCCTCGTAGAACCTTTCGTATCTTCATATGAGGGATTTGTAGTAGAATACCCAAAGGTACTACATAAAATCCTTAATGGACTACTACGTTGTAGTTAAGTCCCTTGGATTATAAAGTACTACTCCATAATTAGACCCCTTGAGTGGTCTAGTTAAACAGATTGATCCAAAAATCTTGTTAGGAACATCATGTGATGATATAGCTGAAAGGACTCCTTGGTGGCCTAATTAAAAAGATCATTTGGTGATCTAATTAAAAGGACCCTATGGTAGTCTAGTCACCCTCATCACAGGTTTGATTTTCTTCCCCTAAACATTACAAGACAAACTGTGCGGACTGTGCAAGGGATTACGTAATTATGGATGCATACATAATTATGGAATTTAGTGCACAGAAACCACAGCGAGCCTTGTCATGTGCCTAGAAGTTAACTCTATTCGTTTCCATTTCTGAGGAAGCACCCATTGAAAATGACTCCGTTTGTTCATTTTCGTTTCTGAAGATTGTCCGTCGAGGAAATGAATATCCGTTTGTCTATCATTTTCATTTCCGTTTCTGAGGAAGCACCCGTTGAAAATGACTCCGTTTGTTCATTTTCGTTTCTGAAGATTGTCCGTTGAGGAAATGAATATCCGTTTGTCTATCATTTTCATTTCCGTTTCTGAGGAAGCACCCGTTGAAAATGACTCCGTTTGTTCATTTTCGTTTCTGAAGATTGTCCGTTGAGGAAATGAATATCCGTTTGTCTATCATTTTCATTTCCGTTTCTGAGGAAGCACCCGTTGAAAATGACTCCGTTTGTTTATTTTCGTTTCTGAAGATTTTCCGTCGAGGAAATGAATATCCGTTTGTCTATCATTTTCATTTCCATTTCTGAGGAAGCACCCGTTGAAAATGACTCCGTTTGTTCATTTTCGTTTCTGAAGATTTGTCCGTTGACGAAATGAATATCTGTTTGTTTCTCCTTTTCATTTCCATTTCTGATGAAGCACCCATTGAAAATGACTCCGTAAGTTCATTTTACTTTTCTGAAGATTGCCCGTTGAGGAAATGAATCCCCGTTTGTTTATTCCTTAATTTCCGCTTCTGGAGAATACTCGTTGAGGAAAAATGACTCCGTCTGTTCATTTTCTTTCTGAAGAATGTCCGTTAAGGAAATGATAGGATTATGCCTTACATATCTCTGGTGGTTATTTGACACAAAGTCATAAATAGACTCCTACGAATAAATTTCGGGACAAAATTTCCTAAAGTAGGGGAGACTGTGACACCTGTGTCACTTCAACCATCAAACAAATACCAGGCCAATGAAATATTGTATTTCATACTTGGGATCTGTACAAATATGTGTATCATTTGCACATATCAATTCTAGTTCGATTTCAAGCTCTAAATATCTTTCTGGAAGGTTATACGCGCACTGATGCGTAAATATAACCAGTTTAATGCAACGAACACTCCAGAATAGTGAAATAGGCTTAACATACCTTAAATAACCTTTACATAACTTAGAAATAAGTTTTGAAGGCTTTGGTATGGCAAATACAAGTTAATTCGCTTACAGGGACTAAAGTTGACAAACTGCGAAAGTATGCCAATTTGAACTGTAACAGACATTCCGGAACATGAACATAAGTTAAACATACCATAAATATCCTTTACATAGCTTAGAAATAGGCTTTGAGGGGTTCGGTATGCTAAAATAAACTTTTGGGTCATTCAGGGACTAAAAGCGTCAAAAAGTGCACAAGTTTGCATTTTCGCGCATAACTTACGTTCTGAATACCTCCGGACATCCAAAAATTCATGTAAGCACTAAAATATTTTATTTTAGTGTTTGGCATAAGAAAAATCCATTCGTCGCGTCATTTGGATCGTTTTTTGGCGCTTATGCGCATTCCGTCGTAATTAACCGAACATTGCAACCGTACGGCTAAACGAACCGACATCCGAGATATTTTTGAGCACATTTTAAGTTCCCTATACTTTAACTTCATTTTAGAGCCTTGAAATGAGGTTAACGGGGTTCAAACGCATCGAAAATAGCTTAAACGGGTTGCAGGGACCAAAACTGTAATTCTGCCAAAATAGGTGCTTGCGCACCGCAACAAATATTTGTTACGGTGCGCAAGCAGGGGTCAGTTATGCAGAAACTCGTTTTCTCAGCAGTTAACAGACTTTAACCCCTCCAAAGGCCAAGGACAAGTGTCAAACTCTTGTGGTGGAGCAATATTAGTTACCACAACATTCCGACAAGTGTACGGGTGAGACCATTCCCTCTTCTCCAAGAAACGATCCTAACGGTGAACCGAAATCTATAAATACCCATCAAATTTTCACTCATTCCTCACTAGAATCTGATTTGAGGAGCTCTAAGTTGAAACCTTTGTTTCATACCTGAGCTACTTGAATCAAGATTAGCATTCGGGGACCCTTTGTAAGTGTTCCTTCGTTCTTTTATTGCTTTTCGAGTCCGAAAGTCAAACTTTGTTTGACTTTCTGCGTTGACCAGTTTATGGTCAATGCGAAGTTCATTTGAACTTCGCAACGTGATTGTAATCACGATGGTTATAGTCCCTTGTGACTATGCCTAATGATTACCACGTTGTCTAGGGTCGTAAGGGTAAGCGATCTAATAAATCGCTTATACCTTCGAACCCGACCCATTTGGTCGATCATTAGGATCCGACCAAACACATTAGGTGACCATAGTATATAGGGAATAACCTTCCAAGGTTATACCTTATGGTCACGACGTTTAGTTAGTTGTATGATAGGTAGTTTATATGCCTTAGGTAAATTACCAAAATACCCCTTTGATGCCAAAATTCATTTTAAACATATGTAACATAACTTTTGACATCTAAACTGATTTGACAACAATATTAGACATGTTAAGGCATATATTACTTGTCATAGGACTAGTTAGGCGGTCCGAAAGCGTTTCACGCGAACGACGCGTTAAATTAGCATAAGCTACCTAAACGGGTCGTAAAGGGTCACAAACACTTAGGTTAAGTTTCGTTTTAGTATGTGGGCATTGTTAAACCATATTACACGAGTCTCCATACTCGTTTGGTTTACGAACCCTCATTCTATCCGATCCTCCGATATTAGGTCCGGTTTATTAACATAGTTACCTATATTAGGTGCCGTTTGATTCCGTGATCTCTAGAATTGCTTGGTGGTTATCTTAGGACTTCTGAGCAATCTCAAGTGAGTACATAGACCCCTCTTTTACTGTTTTCCAAACTGTTTTGGGGTGAAACACATGTGCCTACTTGTTACTTTCATGCTTTCCTGTTTTGACATCATATACTTGCTATGTTCTTTAGTACATTTATAGTACATGATTTCAATACATTTCATGCTATGTATGCCCAATTGTGTGCGTACTTAGTACATCGTTTTACATTACATGCTATGTATGCCCATTGTGTGCGTACTTAGTACATCGTTCTACATTACATTTCATGCTATGTATGTCCATTGTGTGCATGCTTAGTACATTGTTTTACATTGCATTTCTGTTGCATATGCTCATCTAGCATGTGAACACATTATACTACATTTTGAACCGTTGTAACCTTTTGACTATGTGAACCGTCGTAACCGTTTGATTATATGAACCGTTTGTAACTATTGAACCGTGTGAACCATTTGTATCTGTTGACAGGATTTACATTTGACAATAGACATTTGACAATACATAAACATTTCTACAATTGTTAAACATTACTTTGGTGGTTTGGTTTGATTAAGTGATTAAGTAACGATGCGTGTGTAATATGATACAAGCATGGTGGATACGCCGCTGGTACTTCCTATATATAAGTGTTTGTATGGTATTACATATCGTAGCGTTATTTGAATCATTTCAGTTTGAGACATATAACATTTTATACAAATATCATACTTTTCACAAGACATTGATTTACAAACAACTTATCTTATACAAACACATTTTTACATGGTTATTCATTTAACCTGACATTTATTTATACATATCATCTGATCTTATCGTTTTTCAAATGATTTACAAGACAACGCAAATTACAAGGTTCATGACTAAACATTTTCTCAAACATAAGTCATGAATCCTATTTTCACAAAACCTATGTATCTCACAGGCATTTTTATGCTGACGTACCTACTTTCACATGTGTTTTCAGGAGATGATGCATAGGACTTATCAAGACATACTTAGGCGGACCTGTGCCTTAGTGACTTAAAACGAGACAAGAACTAGTTAATTTATGTTATGTACTATTTGGTTCTTGTTTAAAACAATGTAAACTTTCAGGTTTGATTAATAAAACGAAACTTCGATTTCCATGGTTGTGAAACATTAATTCTGTTACAACACTCCCCGACGTTTCCGCCACGTTTTGTATGTTCTACGTGGTCGGGGTGTGACATTTTGCACTTCATTTTGCAAAGATTTAAACTTGTTTGATTTCTTTATTTTGTTTAAGCATTGGACATCCTCTGCGTATACGGGAGTATCGACCTGGATGTTAATGCCTAAACGTTCAGCTTTATTTTCTTGGTGTTTCGTTTAAGCTTTGGATCTCCTCTGCGTATACGGGAGTATCGACCTGGTGGTTAAAGCCTAAACACCTTCAACTTGTTTTTATTTCTTATTTTGTTTAAACATTGGACTTTCTCTGCGTATACGGAAGTATCAACCTGATTGTTAATGTTTAAACATTCTGCTTTGTTTTCGCAAATATCACAGTTGATAATGGTTTAAAGGCATTACTTGAGTTAGTGTATTGCATGATGAGGGGATATGCTGAGATTGTGGGGCCTCTATGAATCTAGTGCAAAAATTAATATACCTTAACGTATATCTAAGCATTTCGAAAGTTTATAGTTTGAGTTTAAGTGGACAACAATATCGTCAATCAATGTGAACTGTTTAATACTTAATGTGTTTAAAGCTCAACGGTACTCATGATTTGTCGGCAGCTGATATGATCCTTTAACACGCTCACCAAAAATATGTTCGTATATAGTTTATTTTTCTTGCATTTCATCTCTGTTTAGCATTCAAAATCCAAAAAGATTTCATAGATTTCTTGTATAGAAACTTTCTTTTAATCCCAAAAATATTTTACATTTCTACTTTGTTTTATCGACAAACTAAAGTGGAAAGCTGATCTTCAGACTTGCAGTTTTGGAGAAGATGCCGGAAGTTTCTGAGTTGGACAGAAGGGTTGGGAGCTAATCAAAATAAAACCTGAAAAATGAAAAGTCAATGCAAGTTTATTAAGTTGAAACTTGTAATATTTCAGCATGATAATTTTGAATTGATGAAATAATGTACACAAAGTCAGTATGCTTTAATTCGGGTCAACCAAGGTCATTAAGTTGGACTTGGTCGGCAAAATTAAGTATCTAGGGTCATTAATTTGGACCTAGATATTTAAGTGAATTTCTAAAAACTGATAAAATCAAAAATTAAAAGGTCAAATAGTTAAAAAGTCAAAATGTTTGAAAGGGTACTTGGGTCGAACATCAATCATGAATCGGACAGTGTTCTTGGGTCGGATAGCTGTTCGACCGAACAGCATTCTATCACTATAAATTGAGGGTCAACAAGTTAGTCAAACTTTTCACTTGTTCGACCGACTGACCCTATCTCTTTCAAAATTCTCTGACCTTTGATTTCTTCACTTTTTCTTGCACACGATCATTAGATCGTTGGTTTGCACAACTTTCTCAATGGTGAAGGTAAGTTTTCATGCTTAAATCTGTTCAAGTTTAAAGCTTTTGATATCTGTTCTTCGTGTTCGTCAGTAGTCGGCCCTTACATGTTAGATCTATAGAGTTTTAGGATGTTTTGATAGGATTCAAGCATAAGGTTTTGTTAGCAATGATGAGATCTATAGATTTACCGGATCAATTTTTGTCATATCTTGTTCAAATCTAATAGATCTAAGAATTAAGTAGTTCGGCTTTCGGATAGGTTTTTGACAAATTAAACCTTGTTTAGGCTGAATTAGAACTTGTTGAACATAAGGTTTTGATCGCGACAAGATTTTCTACATAGATCTATGTTCAATTTGTTGATTAGACATAGAAAATTTTTGATGTTCATATTGTTCATATCTGTGCTTGAAATGAGGTGTAATCCGGTCGGACAACATCTGCAATCCGACCGGACGACCATCTAATATTGTATATAATATCTTAATGAATTTTCTTGATGTGTGTGCCTTAATTGTTTGAGTAGTTACAATGAATTGTATACCATCAAATATTAAACTGTTAAATTGAAATATGGCAACCCGGTCGGACAGCATCAGCAATCCGATCGGACAGCTGTTTATTTCAAGACACTTTGTAACAATTCATATCATGTCATGAAAAAGTTGGCAACTCGATTGGAAAATGGTTCGATCGGACAGCCATCCTATTAATAATGTGTTGGAATTTGTGCACTCATGTCATTTATGCACTCTGACCAGACAACATGAGCAATCCGACCGGACAGCATGTGCAATCCGACCGGATAGCTTTTGCAATTCGACCGGACATCATATGTAACCTGATTGACCAGTATGTGTAATCCGTTCGACCAGCATGTGCAAGTCGACCGGACAACATCTGTAGTCCGACCGGACAGTAATGTCGTCCAATCAGACAACACTAAACAACAAAATATTTCAACTGTATCAAGTTTGCCAAATGTCAAGTAGTAACTCGGTCGGACAACACTCTGATCGGGTGAACATTTGATTTATAAACAGTTGTATATGTTGTTTTTTCCTCATTACACATGATGTTAATCTGATCGATCTGCAATCCGACCAGACAACCAT
>JARYGA010022634.1:0-24772 GCA_030545235.1 Helianthus tuberosus | reverse complement strand
AGTTATAGTGTTCGTAAATCATATGTTTATTTCGTAAACCATGTACTGTATTAATCTGTATCGCGGTTTCCCAAACATGTTTGCGATGATTAGTGGGGGCTTCCCATGTGTATCGTTTTAATCCGTATCGCGGTTTCCCAAACATGTTTGCGATGTTTAGTGGGGGCTTCCCATGTGTATTACTTGACTAGTCGTATCCGTACGTGCGCTTCTTATTCCAAGGACAGTAGCAAGTATGAGTGTACGTAGGTTTTACGTACGTGCCATTCAATCCGAGGACAGTAGCAAGTAGTCTAGTAGTGTTGATAGTACAAATAGTTATTCAATCCCATTCCCAACCCACCGGGAATCCCATGCCTTAGGAGTGTGAACTCACCTTGGTTTGCTCGGTATGCTAAACTATGTGCTCACAAGAAATCAGTCAAGTCCTATAGTGTGCACGTATACTCAATCAGTACAAGTTTGTAAGGTTTCACATACACTTTATGTCACAAGGTGTGTTTGACAGTTAACATCATGTAACCATAAGCACTTAATCGATTCATGCAATTCAAGTTCTACATTATAGGATTCCTCAGTTTACTTTAACTTAATTATTCATCAACAGTTTTGGTACACTTAACTGTGTTAACAATGTTAACTAGGATCAATAGAACTAACATGCATAGTTGAGTTAACACACTTATCATAGTCAGTGTGTCATAACAGAATTAGATCAAAATTAACAGAGTTATCATACCTAATGAGCTTAACATTCATAACATAGTTAACATAACCCATTTAATATACATAACATACTTGACATATTTAACACAGTTAATACTTAACAGGGTTAACCATCTAGCCGATTTATCATATGAGTTACAGAGTTACAGGTCATTAGACGAAAACACTTAGTGGGCGAAAACCCTATTTGGCAAAATCATTTTGGACGAAAACCCTTTGGTTTTCGTCGAATATAAGGTGTGACGAAAACACAAGTGTTTTCGTCTGAACCTTGTGTTTTTGTGGTCCTTGTGTTTTCGCTGGTTACTTCATCACCATCAACAGCAGTTACGCAAACACAACAACCCTAATCTCATCTAACTGTTACGTGATCAATCATCAACGAAATCATTTAATCAAATCATTGATATGTAAACGTATAAATTGCCAAATCATTGCGAGACCAAGATCATAAAACAATCAGCGAATCATTCATTAACAGGCACACACGGTCAATCATATCATCCAATATACATGACAGTTTGTAGACAATACATATATGTATTTAACGATCATGATCATCCAGTCTTACGTTCATAAAATAATCACAGTTATGATAATAACAAGTCATTCATACAATTGATTTGAATCGAACAATCAGTTAAAGGTTAACACTAACCGCGACCAACGAGACAATAACTTGATTTATCTTGAGGATTCGGGGAACACAAGTTTGCCGTCAGGTTCAAAGGGTAACGAGAGAAAATGTGAGAGGTGGTTAGGGTTTAGCTGAATACTGTTCTCGTGTACAGGTTATAGGCAAAACTGTATTTTATCGATACTGGGCTAAGCCCACTTTTGTTTTTCGTTGGCCTCATGTGGACGAAAACACCTTGTGTTTTTGTGGGTGTGTCTTCGTGGGTGGGTGTTTTTGGCTAGGTTCCATGTTTTAAATAACAATCATATTATTAATGCAATTAAAGATATAAGTAACATATACACCTAAAATACACATCACAAACAACACTTATATTGCACCTCAAAAAAAATAAATATAAAACACACGTAGCAAATAAGTACCAAGTTAAGTCAAATAGAGACCTTGAAAACTCGGGTTGTCACATTATCCCCAACTTGAAATAAATTTCGTCCTGAAATTTAGCACGCGGTTACTGAGGAAGCTAGTTGTGTTATGTTGTTTCCTGGTTTTCCTGGGGTGTCACATCATCCCCCCGTTGGTTTGGAATTTCGTCCCGAAATTCCGTAGTAGCTTCCGCCTCAGTAGTGGTTGCACTGTTTCCGAACAACTGGGGATACTTGAGTTTCATTTGATCTTCTCGTTCCCAGGTAAACTCTGGGCCATGACGGGAGTTCCAACGAACTCGAACAAGAGGTATTCTGGTGTGCTTGAGGACCTTAACGTCTCGATCCGTGATTTCAACTGGTTCCTCGACGAATCGCAACTGATCGTCGATAGTGAGCTCCTTCAAAGGAACTATGAGGGTCTCATCTGACAGACATTTCTTCAGATTTGACACGTGAAATACGTTGTGAACTCCACCGAGTTCTGCTGGTAGGTTCAGTTTGTAGGCCACTTTGCCTATTTTCTCTATGATTTCGAACGGTCAGACATATCACGGATTGAGCTTGGCTTGTTTACCAAAATGAACTACACCTTTCCAAGGTGAGACTTTGAGTAGCACTCGATCCCCAACTTGGAACTCGAGTGGTTTCCTGCGCTTATCGGCGTAGCTTTTCTGACGGTCACGAGCTGCCACCATTCGTTGTCGTATTTATGCAATCTTTTCCGTTGTGTCTACCAGCAGTTCTGGACCCGTGATCTGACTGTCGCCAACTTCTGCCCAGCAAAGTGGTGATCGGCATTTACGTCCGTACAATGCCTCAAATGGAGCGGCTTGAATGCTGGTGTGATAACTGTTATTATATGAGAATTCCACCAACGGTAGATGTTTTTACCAGCCATTGCCAAAATCAATCACACATGCCCTAAGCATGTCTTCAAGGGTTTGGATGGTGTGCTCAGACTGCCCATCCGTTTGTGGATGATAAGCAGTGCTCATGTCTAAACGTGAGCCAAAGGATTTGTGCATAGCTTGTGTTGGTGCACTGAATGTCTGATGACTATGTCTTTATCAAGTCTTAGGTCTAGATGGTTAGATTTAGGGTTTACTTGAATCCAACTGATTCTTGTTAGCTTGAATCCAACTGATGTTTGTTAGCTTGAAACTGGTTCTTGCTTGTCCGCTTGAAACTGGTTCTTGCATGTTCGCTTGAAACACAATCATGTGTGTTCGCTTGAAGCTTCAATGTGTCAATTCAAGCGAACAGGCCAAGCCTATATATATTTGGTGTGTGTGTCATTTGAAGCTAACAGTGGTCATAGCTTGTGAGACGAGGTGCTGCCAAAATCTTGTTAGAAACGATTTTAAAGTCTCGGAAATCATTAATAGAGAAGAGATTAAAAGGATATATGCTGTTGTGACTCAGTTTACTTTGATTCCGCCTCTGTAAACTGAGATGAACTACTTTTACTGACATTTAGGGTCACGCAAACGGTCCAACAGCTTGCCACAATTCAGAAGTAAAACGTACATCACGATCAGAAATAATGGAGGTTGGCACCCCGTGCCTCGAAACCACTTCCTTAAGATAAACGTCTGCTAGAGTGGAGAACTTATCCGTTTCCTTGATAGCCAAGAAGTGTGCAGACTTTGTGAGTCGATCCACGATCACCCAAATAGTATCATTTCCACGTTGAGACCTAGGCAGGCCAGTAACGAAATCCATGGAAATTTGCTCCCATTTCCATTGTGGTATCTCTGGTTGTTGGAGTAGTCCCGATGGTTTCTGATATTCAGTCTTGACTCTCGCACAAGTCAAGCATTTGCTAACGTAAGTGGCTATGTGAGCTTTCATGCTAGGCCACCAATACGTAGTTTTGAGATCGTGGTACATTTTATCCGAACCAGGATGTACCGAGTAACGAGACTTATGCGCTTCATCCATTACAAGTTCTCGTAAGTTGCCATAGTGTGGAACCCAGATGTGTCCTGTTACGTAGTAGGCGCCGTCTTCCTTTTGTTCTAACCGTTGCCTTGAGCCGCGTAGGGCTTCAGCCCTGACGTTTTCTGGTTTCAATGCTTCTACCTGAGCATCTCGTATCTGTGCAGGAAGACTAGATTGGATAGTGAGTTGTAATGCACGCACACATTTAGGTGTAGTATCCTTTCGACTGAGGGCGTCGGCCACAACGTTGGCTTTGCCTGGATGGTACTTGATCGCACATTCGTAATCATTCAATAGCTCGACCCATCGACGTTGTCGCATGTTCAACTCCTTCTGTTTGAAGATATGCTCGAGACTCCTGTGATCGCTGTAGATGGTGCACTTGGTACCGTACAGGTAATGTCTCCATATCTTGAGTGCAAAAACTACAGCTCCCAGCTCCAAATCGTGTGTAGTGTAATTCCTTTCGTGAATCTTGAGTTGGCGCGAGGCGTAAGCAATGACTTTATCCCGTTGCATCAATACACAACCAAGACCCTGAATTGACGCGTCGCAATAAACCACGAAATCATCTGTGCCCTCTGGCAATGAAAGAATAGGTGCGCTACAAAGTCTATCCTTTAAATGCTGAAATGTTGATTCCTGTGTATTACCCCAATGATAGGTGACACCTTTCTGAGTTAGTGAAGTGAGAGGTTGCGCGATCTTGGAGAAATCCTTGATGAACCTTCTGTAGTAGCCCGCCAAACCCAAGAATTGGTGGATTTCTGTTGGTGTACGCGGTGCAGGCCAGTTCTTAATCGAGTCTACCTTGGATGGATCAACATGAATCCCATCCTTGTTTACCACGTGGCCTAGGAAATGGACTTCACGAAGCCAGAAGTCACATTTCGAGAACTTTGCATAGAGTTGCTCTGTACGTAGAAGTTCCAGGATAAGTCGCAAATGCTGCTCGTGTTCCTCCTGACTCTTGGAGTAGATCAAAATGTCGTCGATGAATACAATCATGAACTTATCCAAGTAAGCCTTGCACACTCTGTTCATAAGATCCATGAAAACTGCAGGTGCGTTTGTTAACCCGAATGGCATGACCAGAAACTCGTAGTGGCCGTAGCGAGTTCTGAATGCTGTTTTGGAGACGTCCTCGTCCCGGACTCTCAGTTGATGGTAGCCTGTTCTCAGATCAATCTTCGAATAGAAGCTCGACCCTTGCAACTGGTCGAATAAGTCATCAATACGTGGAAGAGGATAGCGATTATTCACGTTCACCTTGTTGAGTTCGCGGTAATCTATGCACATACAGAAGGTACCGTCTTTCTTCTTCACAAATAATACTGGAGCTCCCCAGGATGAAGAGCTAGGATGAATGAAACCCTTATCCAAGAGTTCTTGCAATTGTTTGGGCAGTTCTTCCAATTCGGTTGGAGCTAAGCGATAAGGTGCTCGAGCTATGGGCGCTGCTCCAGGAGCTAGCTCGATTTGAAATTCGACCTAGCGATGAGGCGGTAGCCCAGGTAAATCTTCAGGAAACACTTGAGGAAAGTCGCGTACAACTGGAATATCCTCAATCTTCTTCTCTTTTGTTGATGCATCAGTAACAAGTGCTAAAATAGCAGCGTGGCCCTTTCTCAAACACTTCTGGGCCTTCAGGAAGGAGATGATGCCTACCACAGCACCACTCTTGTCGCCTTGAACCTCGAGAGGTTCCTTACCAGAACGGGAAATACGAACAATCTTCTCTTTGCATAGGATCTCTGCTTGCTGTTGGGATAACCAATCCATCCCAATGACGATGTCGAAACTACCCAAGACTATAGGAATAAGGTTGATGGAGAATGTCTGACCAGCTAAGACGAGGTTACAACCCTTGACTGTGTGAGTGGCCTCTAAACTTTTACCATTTGCTAACTCTACGACGTGTTTGGTGTTTAAGGGAGTTGGTGTGCGTTTAAGCATTTGACTAACTTTTAGAGACACATAACTGGTATCGGCACCCGAATCAAATAAAACAGTAACATAAACGTCGCCGAGAAGGAACTTACCCATCACCACGTTAGGATCATTCCTTGCATCACCCTGACCCAGCACGAACACTCGACCCCTGGCGCCGTTGCCATCGTTGTTTCCCCCATTGTTGTTCCCATTGCCCTGATTATTGTTGTTGTTGTTCTGATTAACCCCCCCCCCCCCCCCCCAACCCCCCCCCCCCCCCCCCCCCCCCCCCCCCCCTATAAACTGAAGCATCCCCGTTGCCTCGCTGTTGCTCGCTGCTGGTTCTGTGGAATGGGTGGTTGTTGTTGATGGTTCTGATTCGCAGGTCGTGAGCTCATGCAATCCTTAGCTTCATGACCCATCTTGAGACACCTCTGGCAATGACCCTTGTTGCACTAGCCATTATGGTGCCTGTTGCATATGTTGCACTTCGGGAGGTTTCCTCGATATCCACCCTGCCCTTGACTACCAGAAGATTGCTGACCAGGACTCTGGTAGTCATCGATCTTTCGCTGCTGTGCCTGGGACTGAACCGAATTCGAACCCTTGCTGGAGGCTCCATCCCATTTTCGCTTGTTATCACTGGGAATAGCAGCAGCAGTAGTAGTAGTAGCACCGATACGCTTAGGCAGCTTGTTCTGTTCCACTGCCTGGTCTGTGAGACGATGAGCAAGACGAGTAACATCCTGGATGGTAGCAAGGTTGGCAGAAGTCACATGACTTTGAATCTCTGGTACTAAGCCTTTGAGGTACAGCTCGATACGCTTGATGGGAGGATCCACCATAGTAGGACATAACACTGCCAGTTCATTGGATCACTTCGTATACGCCTCTATCTCTGACCCTGTCATCTTTAGGTTAAAGAACTCCACTTCCAGCTTGTGGATGTCGTCACGAGTGCAGTATTCCCGCTTGATCAGTTCCTTGAAATCGTTCCATGGGGTGGCATTAGCAGCTGCCAGCCCTAACATTTGCACTTACGTGTTCCACCATGTCAACGCAGCACCTTCGAGAGTACCAGTGGCATACTTCACCCTGCGAGCCTCAGGGAATTCACACATTTCGAAGACCGATTCGAGCTTCTTGAACCAGTGGAGGAGTCCAATGGCCCCTTCAGTGCCACTGAAAGTATTAGGACGACAGTCCATAAAAGTCTTGAACGTGCATACAGGTGGCTGAGCGTTCTAACCTGTTGTGTATAAGAACAGGATGAAGTTAAACACAAGAGTTGGTTTATGAGGGTAGGATCTAAAGATCCTAGAGTGGGTTGCGACTGCAGGGTATACCTCTTGCTTGAGCGGCTGCAAGCGCTGCAGTAACTTGTTCAGTGATCAAAGCCGCCAACTGGGCTTGAGTTAGGTTAATGCATCCACTCATGATCTTCATATCAAAGGAAACATGAGTGAGAAAGGTTCGCGAAAGTGCGATGACAGAAGAGAGTAAGCACACGTGTGTTTTCAAGCAATAGTTGTTACATTCATCTAAGCATACTATGAGCAATGTACTATGTAACTAACAAGTAGGCAATATTAACATAAACCATATCACCTATAGTGTTGAGCCTTGCACGTGGAGCGAAGCGTCGTTGTGGATCGTTGACTACTGTTCAGGTTATAGTCTGGTTTTAACAAAAACTTTTTTCCCTTATTAAAACCAAGTTCACTATAACCAATGGCTCTGATACCAATCTGTCACACCCCCAAAAATCCACACGCGGAGTATTACCGCTTGGAGGCGTGACTGACCGGGATCAAGCCACCAATCATATTGAACAAGCATGTAAGTAATATATAAAATCCAACACAATGGTGTCTAAACAAAACATAGTGTAAGTTGCAAGCGGAAGCATAAAGTTTAAAACCAAGTCGTAAGTTTAAATGTTTCAAATGTTTAGCATGGCACACAGCTGTCCATGTCCCACAACGACTCTTCCCACTCCAATGCAAGCTCCATGAATACCTAACGACCTGCAAGGCATGTAACAACGAGTCAACAACAAAGTTGAGCGAGTTCACAATTGGTTGTTTAGTTATAGTGTTCGTAAATCATATGTTTATTTCGTAAACCATGTACTGTATTAATCTGTATCGCGGTTTCCCAAACATGTTTACGATGATTAGTGGGGGCTTCCCATATGTATCGTATTAATCCGTATCGCGGTTTCCCAAACATGTTTGCGATGTTTAGTGGGGGCTTCCCATGTGTATTACTTGACTAGTCGTATCCGTACGTGCGCTTCTTATTCCAAGGACAGTAGCAAGTATGAGTGTACGTAGGTTTTACGTACGTGCCCTTCAATTCGAGGACAGTAGCAAGTAGTCTAGTAGTGTTGATAGTACAAATAGTTATTCAATCCCATTCCCAACCCACCGGGAATCCCATGCCTTAGGAGTGTGAACTCACCTTGGTTTGCTCGGTATGCTAAACTATGTGCTCACAAGAAATCAGTCAAGTCCTATAGTGTGCACGTATACTCAATCAGTACATGTTTGAAAGGTTTCACATACACTTTATGTCACAAGGTGTGTTTGACAGTTAACATCATGTAACACATAAGCAGTTAATCGATTCATGCAATTCAAGTTCTACATTATAGGCTTCCTCAGTTTACTTTAACTTAATTATTCATCAACAGTCTTGGTACACTTAACTGTGTTAACAACGTTAACTAGGATCAATAGAACTAACATGCATAGTTGAGTTAACACACTTATCATAGTCAGTGTGTCATAACAGAATTAGATCAAAATTAACAGAGTTATCATACCTAATGAGCTTAACATTCATAACATAGTTAACATAACCCAGTTAACATACATAACATACTTGACATATTTAACACAGTTAATACTTAACAGGGTTAACCATCTAGCCGATTTAACATACGAGTTACAGAGTTACAGGTCATTAGACGAAAACACTTAGTGGGCGAAAACCCTATTTGGCAAAATCATTTTGGACGAAAACCCTTTGGTTTTCGTCGAATATAAGGTGTAACGAAAACACAAGTGTTTTCGTCTGAACCTTGTGTTTTTGTGGTCCTTGTGTTTTCGTTGGTTACTTCATCACCATCAACAGCAGTTACGCAAACACAGCAACCCTAATCTCTTCTAACTGTTACGTGATCAATCATCAACGAAATCATTTAATCAAATCATTGATATGTAAACGTATAAATTGCCAAATCATTGCGAGACCAAGATCATAAAACAATCAGCGAATCATTCATTAACAGGCACACACGGTCAATCATATCATCCAATATACATGACAGTTTATAGATAATACATATACGTATATAATGATCATGATCATCCAGTCTTACGTTCATAAAATAATCACAGTTATGATAATAACAAGTCGTTCATACAATTGATTTAAATCGAACAATCAGTTAAAGGTTAACACTAACCGCGACGAACGAGACAATAATTTGATTGATCTTGAGGATTCAGGGAACGCAAGTTTGCCGTCAGGTTCAAAGGGTAACAAGAGAAAATGTGAGAGGTGGTTAGGGTTTTGCCGAATACTGTTCTCGCGTATAGGTTATAGGCAAAACTGTATTTTATCGATACTGGGCTAAGCCCACTTTTGTTTTTCGTTGGCCTCATGTGGATGAAAACACAAGGTGTTTTCGTGGGTGGGTGGGTGTTTTCGGCTAGGTTCCATGTTTTAAATAACAATCATATTATTAATGCAATTAAAGATATAAGTAACATATACACCTAAAATACACATCACAAACAACACTTATATTGCACCTAAAAAAAATATATATATAAAACACACGTAGCAAATAAGTACCAAGTTAAGTCAAATAGAGACCTTGAAAACTCGGGTTGTCACATATTTACATCGAGAAATTCCTAAGTATTCAAATGTGCTGAACACAGGGGACATACACCTTGATAAAATTCGAAGGATGAACTCAGTTTCCTGAATGTGCACAGGGGATATCCATGAGGGGAATGTTGCAAAAGGATCAAAGATGGAAAAATGGAATCAACTCTCTAAGAGTCTTTGGCATGATCTCCCCTTTTTTTTATCTTTTGAAACCTAATTTAAATAACTTAAGTTTTTAGAGTTATGTATTTCCGAGTTTAATAATAGTATCCTGATCAGGATATTTTTTCAGAATACTTTTCAGGATATTTTCCCAAAATGTTTCCTTTGGATATTTAAGGAAAAATACTTTCAAAATCAAACACATGCAATAAAAATACAACAACAAAGATAAGGTCGAAAGGTTGGTTATTTATTATTCATAAGCAAAAGGATGCAATGTTGGCTTCATCTCAAAATGAGACCCATCCACCAACAATGCAATTAGTTCTAGGACATATTTACTTAAACAGTTGAAGGCTTCGTCTTGAAACCCAAGATCCCTCCACCTTCAACTATTGATTGTTCAAAAGCATGCTAACATTGATGACCAAGGGCTTCGTCCTGAAACTCAGGATCCCTCCACCTTTGGTCATCATATTGTATCTAAGTGTAGGAAAAGTAAATGCAGGAAAAGTAAATTGTTTTGGGGTTACAGACCATCATTCAAATTTTAAAAAGTGGGCTCCGGCCTAGGCATCGATATCCATCATCCCCCACTTGACTGCCCTCACACAACGGCATCACCTCCATCCTTCTTCGCCTTCTCAGCTTCAGCATCCTCACCAGCATCATCTCCAGCATCCTTCTTCTCTCCAGCCTTGTCCACCACCTCAGCAGCCTTAGAAGTCTCTCAAGGATGTGGCACAGGATTGCTGTCACACCCCAACCGATGACGGAAACATCGGGGCGTGGCACTGAGCAAAACAGATTGTCCAGAAGTTTCCATAACAACTAAAATTACTAATTATTTAAAGCATCACGTCCCATACCACGACATAAAAAGTATTTTAATTATTACAGACAAAATCTAGTCAAATTGTAATGTTCCGACAACTCGGATTTCAATCACAGACTATTCATTTCTAGACCTTTCCTAGCCTTGATTTCATAGCAAGCCAAGCATCTAAACATCTTAAACACCTGCCACATACGTTAAAGTAAAAGTCAATACACATAGTGTAAAGGTGAGCATACAAGTTTAATAGATATAATAGAGTTCGAAATCGTTACGCATAACCAACACGTACACAGTGTAAAACGAAGCATGTTAGTTATCGACATTAACCTATCGATACCAATGATTGCGGGTTAACTGCCCAAGGCAGTTCGTAATACACACTCACCACTGTGAGCCATGTAACAAATTGTCCTTAACAACCCCTGAATGAACAGGTGCTGAGTCCAAACTATAGTACTATCGTTGCTAAGGCAGGTAGACAACATTCCATGTGTAAACATAACAAACAAGCATTCATTGAGTCACGTATAACATGCGGTAACGGTTAGCGTTTAAGTATTGCGTAGTGTGTTTGATGTGATTTAGAATAAGTAACGTATGTAACACCTAAAAGTGCGTAAAGCAAAAAGGGATCGAGTATACTCACAACATTTGATGGATTGAAGGGAGCGCTAGAGAGTGAGGTTAGCCTGATCAGAACGATAGCATAAACGATAAGTGACGCTCAAAATGGAGCAAAGTATCAGTGGGTCGAATGGCAATCCAATCGGGTGGCAATGCGATTGGGTGGCCGGTCGATCGGATAACAATCCGTTCGGGTGGTCGCCTGATCAGGTGGCCACTCGATTGGATTGTCATCTCGTTTGGGATGGATGTGTTTGTGTACGATGGTTTGTCTTTTGAAGTTTTCGTTGTAGTATTTGAAAACAGAGAAGTTTCTCTGCCTTTCAGGTCAGTCGATCGAACGACAGTTCGATCGGACAGAAATCCGATTGGCGAGGCTTCTCAGGTTAAGAACAAGTTCATAGCAGGATGGTAACTCTATCGGATGGCTATCCGATCGGGTGGTAATCCGTTCGGATTGAACTTGTTGAAAAATTGTTTAAGTGTTGGAGTCAAAACATCACATGGTCGAGTGGCAATCCGATCGGGTGGCAATCCGATCGGAAGACAATCCGTTCAATGTTCAAGACCTCAATCGTTTGGAATAAAAGTTAAGTGTGGGACCCAAGGTACAAGCCGATCGGGTGGCTGTCTGGTCGGCTGGCAATCCGATCGAACGGCAATCCGTCCCAGATGACCTGGTCGTCTTCTTCCTTGGTTATTCTGGTAGTTTGTCATTTTCTCGAGGTCGTATGATAACTTGCTAAGAAACAGAAACCTCGTCAAGTCTTAGTGACCCGATCGGACAGGAACCACCCTCGTCTGACCAGTTATGTGACAACTGGCACAAACCGGTAATTTCCGTACACTTTAATTATTATTTAATGACTGCAATTATGTGCTTTAATGTCAACATTATCTGATTTCATACTACACAAGTGAATTCATGCGCGTTTTATACTGCAAGAATTTCTTTATGCCTTAACAAGAACGTTGCGTTAGAAATACTAGTAAACTCACCGGAAAGACACAATGTGTCAACAGAACTGCAGAAAGCAGTCAGACATTAGAATTGAGGCCTAGGTGTAGGTCCAACGACAAGAATACATTAAAACCCAAAAGTACATACAAGGGTTAACATATAGACATTCCGGAAGCTAAAATAAGCACTAAAAAGCACCCGAAATGCACTTTAAGTGTAGAATTTTATTAAATTAAGCTATAATCAGCATTATGACACTGAAATATTATGCAGAAATTATGATTTATCATCCAGAATACTTCCCTAAGTGTCGAGAATTGAAAGTGTCACAAAAGAATACTTAAAAGACACTAAACGGTGCAATTTAGCACTTTAACGAACCGGTATCTAACCGCACAACCGGACATTACCCGGAACATCAAAATATTACTAGAAGCATTGTTTTAATGTTTCTGAACTAGTTAAGGTCCCCGAACACCATAACACCCCTTATAACATAATAACACACTAAATCCCTACACTATATACTTGGAACTTAACTTATAAATGAAATTAGAAGTTGGAAATTTCATTTTACCCCCCCCCTTAAGTGTGGCCGGTCATGGGACCCCACCAAAATCTCTATGAGATTTCATCAAATCTCAAATATTTTGCTTAGATTTTACTAGATTTTGTGTAAGAGAATATGCTAGTAATATGCCATTACAAGATATGGAAGGATCTTATATAACCTACCATTCATTCACTTCATCTTCAACCTCCTACTCCCCCTCCATTCTCGGCTCAACCACAACCCCACACCACCACCATTTTCGTTCCAAGTTCATACATTCCAAAGTTATCTTGAGGTGTAAGAAGGTCACTAACGGAGCTTGGAACTTGCGGATCGTCAAGGACCTCTACCGTTCGCTTTTACCCACTCGATTTTCATCATAGTTCTTCCCTAGCTTTAAGCTAGTTGTAAGAATCTTGAACACTCTCATTTACTTCTATTTTTAGTGGTTAAAAGACTTGTTATGTTGAAAATCTTAAGAACATTAAAGAATATGGACATGAAACTTGAACATAAAGCTTATATACATGATGAATCTTGATGAAATAGTGATGTTTTGCTTATGTGTGATGTTTGTTGTTGTTGTTTATTTGAGATGATGATGATTAATCATCACATGAAGCTTGCTAGGTGATGTTTAAACACTTAATCTAGCAAGTAGGGGGATGATTATGTAACATCCTAAAATAATCATCTTCTTGTTAAGACATGAACTTGAAGAATGAATGATTTCTTGGAAAAATATTAAACAAAACAAGCTAGTAATCTTGTGAATCTAAGATTCATGAGTGGTTTTCTAAAAAAACCAAGTTTAAAGTATGATTTTTAGAAGATCTTGGTTTTTACTTAAACCTACACTATTTTTATTAGAAAGACAAGTGTATAAACACTTATGAAACAAGAAAAGTACAAAAGAAATATTTTTAGAAAACCATCTTACAAGTTGTAAATGGGTAAATCTTTCAAGAAAGTGATTTACAAACAAATAACCATGTTTTTAAGGGTAACTAAACCTACTAAATAACATGGTAAGTTACTACAAGTTTTTACAAAAACTTCAAGTTCATGATATAGCGTGATTTACATGATTTTGGCTTGTAGTAAGACTTGAATGAGTTGTTGATGCTTGATGATGATTTAAAAGAAGATAAACACATGTTTTGAAAACATGAGAAACCTCCATTTTTAGGGGAAACTCTGCCAAAATTTTTATAAATTTTGACACTTAGAAAAATATAAGTTTTGAGAAACTTATCCCCTAAAAACTTATCTAAAAACATTTACCAAGGTTTCCCAAACTTTTGTGTTAAGAAATGAGGATTTCTTCAAGAATAAAAATGGATATTAAGTATGTATATTTGTGAGAAAAATATATATATTTGATCACCAAATTTTGTGCTACGTGTATGTAGTATGTATTATGCATGATAGTGTATTAGGACTTGAAAATACACTAAATACTCTTGAGAAGTGAAAACACAAAAATACACGTACAACATACAAGATACATAATTCGGGTGCAAAATACAAGAAACTTATATTTATTTTTTTTGAGAAAATAATATAAGTAAGGCACTTAGTTAAGAATATAAATTATTTTTAACACAAGAATACGTACACAAAAGATAGTGACTTGTACTTGTGCGATACAAGTCCAGTGACTAACGTTAATAAAACACGTTTAGGTCACGACGCTATATAAGCAAATCCGGTGAAGTTTACGACGCAGGAACGCAAAGTTGTGAGTTCATGCTCCCCCTTTTCTTTTAACTGTTTTTAGTTTTATAACTTCGGGGGTGAAATACATGTTACAAATGTTATAATGTTTACAAATAGTATGATGAATACAAAAACATGAAGCACTCTTGGTGATAACTAGTAGCAAGTATGATGCGTTTTGAGAAATGATACGAGGAATGATACGAGAAATCGTGTCACGAATAGGGTACCATAAGCACCATTAATCGTGTACATACTTAGACCGCAGAACAAAAGGTTAGATCTAATGGGTACAAGGGCAGCCCCACTCTTGGTGATAACTAGTACCGAGTAGTGTTTTTGTGTCTCCGTCGTGAATCGACAACTAGAAAAGTGCCTATGGTTTGGTTGCTTCCTATGTCGTGTCACATGTTAATGGCCTTGCAACCCATTAACAACTTGATACATACATGAATACTTTATTTATACATGAATACTTGATTTACACATGATACTTACCACGTTTTTTCATACAAAGTATACAAACGTTCAGTACAAGAACTGCATGAATTCACACCAACATTATGTTGACGTTTTTCCAAAACTCACATGTATTTAAGGTAACTAAAAGTGGATGTGCGCGCGGTCCTACTCTTGCTCATGCAAGTAGCTTATGGTTATCTTTAAATAAAGTTGTAAACTTTTTAGACAATGTTTTATGCTATCTCGTGATGTAAATACTAAACATATGTTTTCAAGTTATGGAATGTTTGGTATTTGAAGTTATTTTTACGAGCATGTAGTATGTTTACCTTTCGTATGCAATGAGAACCTTTCATGATCACACCTCGTGCTTCCGCCGCAGAAAGGGGTGTGACAGATTGGTATCAGAGCTGCGATTGTAGTGAACCAGGATTCCTTCTCGAGTCTAGTCTACAATCTCTAGGATCCTTTCACGAAAACAATTTTTCAAAAGTTTTCATTGCATAAAACTTTCCGCGACATCCACCACCTGAAACTGTTTACAAAAGTCAAGAAAAGACACTACGAGACTTAGGGTGCACTGGAATAGCACTCGTCTGTGATTGAGAATTACTTGCAATTATGTGTGATAATTAGCATATACATATATACTAGAAGTAGAATACCACTAGTATACATGACTTTACCTGAAAACAATGGCCTACCTGAAGGAAAAGATATGAGGACGAAACGAACTGTACAGACTGTGCAAGGGGTTACGTAATTATGGATGCATACATAATTATAGAACTCAGTGCACAGAAACCACAGCAAGTCTTGTCACGTATAGATTCCCTTAGTGCAAGAAAAGGTCAAACGTGAACACCAACCTATTAAATACTCTGCTAGAGTAATAATTGTTTGATGTCACTTATGTGGTATATGCATGTGTATATATATACTACTACTGTCTAGTATGACGATATCAAACAAATGCCTAAACCTATTGTGTGATGTTCTTTCAGAACATGGCACCTAGGAGAATTGTGAACAATCGAGATTTGGATCAACCTCCTCCTCCCCCATTGCCAAGAACTGCTGAAGAGCTTAACGCTCTACTAGAGGAAAGGATCTTCGCAGCTATCGCCCAGTACGAGGCAAACCGAACCCAAGACAGTGGCGGACCAATCAACGCTAGATGTAATGGGAATGGAGATTCATCTGGAGGCAACGCAGCTCAGGGTTGCACTTTTAAGCAGTTTCTCGACTGCAAACTGATGAACTACGACGACACTGAAGGTGCGGTGGCGTTTGTACGCTGGACGGAGAAGACAGAGGCCACTATCCGTATGAGCAAGTGTACTGCGGATCAGCAAGTCACTTTTGCTACTAGGTTGTTTGTTGATGAAGCTCTGACTTGGTGGAACTTGCAAGTCCAAACCATGGGTGATGATGCCGCGTATGACATGGCTTGGGATGAACTGAAAGAGAAAATGAGAGAAAAGTATTGCTCCTGTGCTGAACTCCAAAGACTGGAAACGGAGTTCTGGCACTTGACCATGGAAGGTGCTGACATTAATGGGTATACTCGAAGGTTCCACGATCTGTCTAGAGTGCTTCCCTACATGGTGACTCCCAAATTTAAGCACGTTGAACGCTACATTTGGGGACTGGCCCCAGAGTTTCGCGGAATGGTAACTTCGGCCAAACCTCAAACAATCACTGAGGCTGTAAATCTGGCTGTCAGCCTTATTGAAGATTGTGTTCGTATGAAGAAGCTATCACTGAACCCAACAGAAAAGACCGAGACGCATGCTGAGTCGTCCGACGACAAGGAAAGGAAACATGCAAACCTGAATCAAGCAACGCGTAACAACAGGGGTTCCAACAAGAAGCTTGACACCAACTCGCCTCAGGAGGCGAAATCTCTTGCAGCCATGAATGACGCCCCGGCTAAGGGATACCTGGGCACTCTGCCCAAATGCAATCAGTGCAAGCGTCATCACAAAGGAGTCTGTCGCATTCCAAAATGCGACAAGTGTGGAAAACTGGGTCACCATACGGAGGAATGTTGGGGTAAGGGAAATAGGAACGGGAATGGAAACCGCAACGGTGCTGGAAATAGGAACAGTGGTAGAAATGGAAATGGTAACGGAAATGGGCGGAATCAAGGATGCTTCAGTTGTGGAAGCAAGGATCACTTCGTGAAAGATTGCCCACGGGGAAACAACGCTCAGGCACGAGCATTTGTGATTGGAGAAAGGGACGCACGCGAGGACCCTAACGTGGTCACCGGTACGTTTCTCGTTAACAGTCACTTTGCATCCATATTGTTTGACACTGGTGCCGATTATAGTTTCATGTCTGTGGAATTTAAGCGTATGCTTGGGATAGAGTCTAGTAGATTGGATATTCCTTACTCCATAGAATTAGCCAATGGTAAACTTGTAGAATCGGGCGAGGTTGTTAGAGGCTGCACGCTAGAACTTGGTGAACGAAGATTTAGCCTCGACCTCTTACCTATTCAAATGGGTAGCTTCGATGTAGTGGTCGGAATGGACTTGTTATCCAAGAACAAAGCTGAAGTTATTTTTCATGAGAAAATCATTCGCATCCTTTTCACCATGAATATGTTCAGATCTATGAAAGAAGGTTAGAACAAGCTCCGATTCCATCGGTTTCGAGTGCTTTGAGTGTAAAAGAATTGAAAGAAAGTTGGATAACCATCTTTCAATCCTTTTCACCATGAATATGTTCAGATCCATGAAAGATCTTTGTTTATTCGTGTGGAAATCGTTCAGATCTAAGTTGTTCTTGGTGGATTGAAGCCAAAACATGAAGTTCATAAGAACACCATGATGACATCAGCATAGAACACCTCAAATCTGGTGATTTCACGGTTAAAAGTTAAGATTCGAAAGATAGAAAGGTGTAGGAATGCGTGTAGATCAAGAAAGTACAAGATTTAGGTTGAAAACTTACACGAATCGTGAGAGATCTGGAGAAATAGCGGCTGGAGCGAGTAGGGTGAAGAGAGAACCCTATAAATACATATGGGGTATTTATAGGGTTTCCATAAATGGAAAGGGGGAAGAGGGCTGGTCGATCGAGTGGCAGCCCGTTCGGGGGGCAGCTCGATCGAGTGGTAACTCGATCGGGTGGCAGCCCGATCGGGTGGCAACTCGGTCGGCTGGCCACTCGATTCGAGTGCTCGGCGCGATGAGTTTTGCGATTTTGATTCGTGTGTTGAGCGTTGCGATGCGATAGAGTTTCCTATTCAAATTACTTTTAATCCCAACTACTATATCAACATACAATCATCCTAATTTAACTTGCGTTTAGCGTTCGTGATTCGATTACGATTGAGTTTCGATTAATCTCCTCAACATGACATAAATAAACATGCACAGGTAACACATAAGGCACACACACACACACACGTAGGAACCATAACTAGACGCGTAATTCGAGTTGCAAGTGCGAGTGCGATAAGCGATAAGGCGATAAGACATGCGATAAATATCGATAAATAGTGATTAAACCTCGATTATTAGAAAATACTCCACATAATACAACTAATGTAAAAGCATAAAAAGACTATCTACAAGTCAAAGAAGTCAAAACAGGAATTGAGCAAGGAGTGACAGATCGCCATTAGCAACCTTGTCTTCCTTTGACTTCAATCTTGTCTTTGACTTTGACTTTCGAAACACGGGGTGTTACAGCCTCCCCTAGTTGAGGGAATTTCGTCCCGAAATTAGGCCGAAGCCGTAACAAACAACTGTGGGTACTTCGCCTTCATGTCGCTTTCGAGTTCCCAAGTAAACTCTGCGCCTCGTTTGCCTTCCCATCGAACCTTCACAATGGGAATGCGCGAGCGTCCGAGCTGCTTGGTTTGGCGGTCCATGATTTCGACAGGCTTCTCCACGAAGTGTAGTGTTTCGTTTACTTGGAGATCTTTGAGAGGTACAATTAAATCATGCTCAACCAGGCACTTTCTGAGGTTCGACACATGGAAAGTCGGGTGGACGTTGCTAAGTTCCTCCGGTAGTTCGAGTCTGTAGGCGACTTTTCCGATCCTTTCCAGAATCTTAAAAGGTCCAATATATCGAGGCGCTAGCTTCCCTTTCTTTTCGAATCTGATCACACCCTTCCAAGTTGATACCTTTAGGAGTACGTAGTCACCAACGTCAAATTCAAGGGGCTTTCGTTGTCTATCGGCGTAACTTTTCTGACGACTCCGAGCTTTCAGCAGATTATCTCGAATTTGGAGGACTTTGTCAGTCGTTTCTTGCAATAGCTCAGGACTGGTTAATTGCGAGTGCCCGATCTCGTGCCATACGATAGGCGATCGACATCTTCTTCCATGTAAGGCCTCAAACGGTGCCATTTGAATGCTAGAATGATAACTGCTATTATACGAGAATTCGACTAACGGCAGGTAAGCGTCCCAATTACCACCGAAATCCATGACACATAAACGGGGCATGTCTTCAAGGGTACGAATCGTTCTTTCAGTCTGACCGTCGGTTTGGGGATGAAATGCGGTACTTAGATTAAGCGTAGTACCGAGAGCCGTTTGAAATGTTTCCCATAGACGCGAAGTAAACCGAGCATCACGGTCAGAGATGATGTCGCGAGGCGTCCCATGTCGACAAATGATTTCATCGGTGTAGATTCGGGCTAATCTTTCTACCTTGTAGTCTTCTCGTATTGGCAGAAAATGAGCAGACTTGGTCAAACGGTCAACGACAACCCAGATGCTGTCGTGACTTGATGGCGTACGCGGAAGTTTCGTTATGAAATCCATAGCTATACTCTCCCACTTCCACATAGGGATCGGGGGTTGTTCGAGTAGGCTAGAGGGTCTTTGGTGCTCGGCCTTGACTTTCGAGCAAGTCAGGCACTTCCCAACATAGAGGGCGATGTCTCTCTTCATGCCCGGCCACCAGTACTTATAGCGAAGGTCCTGGTACATTTTATCAGCACCGAGATGAATAGAATATCGAGACTTGTGGGCTTCGTCCATCAGAATCTGTCGTAAATCGGTCCGCTTAGGGATCTAAATTCGGTCCAGATAGTGGAATATCCCATTCGGCTTATTCACAAGCTGGGCTCCATCGTGATAGATCCTTTCTTTCTTCAAAGTGCGCTCATTAAAACAAGCATGCTGGGCCTCGCTGATGAGGGTTTCGAGATCGTACTGGGCTTTGATATTATGAATGTTGTGCAAATAACTCCGTCTACTGAGAGCGTCAGCAACGACATTTGCTTTGCCTGGGTGATAACGAATCTCACAGTCATAATCGTTGAGAAGTTCTACCCATCGGCGTTGATGCATATTAAGTTCCTTATGGTCAAAGATATGTTGTAGGCTCCTATGATCGGTGAAGATCGTACACTTGGTACCATACAGGTAGTGTCGCCAGATCTTTAATGAAAAAACAACTGCGCCTAGCTCGAGGTCGTGGGTTGTATATTTGTTCTCGTGGATCTTGAGTTGACGAGATGCGTAAGCGATAACCCTGTCTCGTTGCATCAGAACACAACCATGACCAAGGTTCGAGGCATCACAATAGACAATAAAGTCATCGTTTCCGTCGGGTAGAGTGAAGACAGGAGCATTGCAAAGCATGAGCTTGAGGGTTTGGAAAGCAGACTCTTGTTCAGTTCCCCAAACAAAAGGTTTGTCTTTATGCGTGAGAGCGGTTAGCGGCACATCGATTTTAGAGAAACCTTCGATAAATCGACGATAATAGCCCGCTAGTCCGAGAAAAGAACGGACTTCAGATGGGTTCTTTGGCGTAACCCAACTCTTAAATGCTTCAATCTTCGCGGGATCGACGTGAATACCTTGACTATTAACAATGTGACCGAGGAATTGAACCTCCTCCAGCCAAAATTTGCACTTGGAGAACTTGGCATAGAGTCGATTCCCTTGGAGTGGCTCGAGAACCAAACGTAGGTGTTGCGCGTGTTTGGCTTTCGATTTCGAATAGATCAGGATATCATCGATGAACATGATGACGAAGCGATCAAGAAATGGTTTACACACCCGATTCATCAGATCCATGAAAACCGCGGGTGCGTTGGTTAGACCAAAAGGCATAACAACGAACTCATAATGGCCGTATCGAGTGCGAAATGCGGTTTTGGGTATATCCTCCTCTAGGATGCATAGTTGGTGATAGCCTGAGCGTAGATCGATCTTGGAGAAACACGTAGCACCTTATAGCTGGTCAAACTAATCATCGATGCGGGGCAGGGGATAGCGATTCTTGATCGTTAACTTATTCAATTCCCGGTAGTCGATGCACATCCTGAATGACCCATCCTTCTTTTTGACGAAAAGGACTGGTGCGCCCCATAGAGAGATGCTTGGGCGAATGAAGCCTTTATCAAGCAATTCTTGAAGCTGACTCGAGAGTTCATGCATTTCGAACGGAGCGAGTCCATAAGGAGCTCTAGCAATATGGTTTGCTCCAGGAATGAGGTCGGTACGAAAGTCGATATCACGACTCGGCGGCAAACCTGGAAGATCATCAAGGAATACCTTCGGAAATTCACATACAACGGGGACTTCGTTTACTCTCGGACTTCCTTTCTTTTCCTTCTCCGCTACTACAATGTTAGCCAAGAAAGCTCTGTATTCCTTGCGGAGATACTTGCTAGCTTGGACACATGACATGAGCTTGAGACCTTTCGAAGTAGTTTCGCCATAAACACACAATAAATCACCATTCGCGAGCGAGAATCAAATCATCTTATCGAAGCACATAACTTCAGCATGGTTTTCACGAAGAAAGTCCATGCCTACTATGATGTCAAAACTTCCGAGTTGCATCGGAATAAGATCAATCGGAAAGATGTGATTGTTGAGCTCAAGAGTACAATCACGAAGAACATAATTAACAGCGACAGTTCTTCCGGTGGCGACTTCGACATCGAACGTCGAGGGGAGATGGGAGTGCTTATAATTAAGGAGCTTCTCGAAATCGAACGACACAAAACAGTTATCGGCTCCAGTATCAAACTAACATGAAGCATAAATACCATTCACGAGGAACGTACCATTGACCACATTGTTGTCAGCCTGGGCTTGGCGCGCATTGATGTTGAAAGTTCTGGCGCGGGCGGCTTTTTGTTGTTGTTGTTGTTGAGGCTGTTGCTGCTGCTGTTACTGAGGCTGCTGCTGCTGGGGTTCTTGTTTCACAACCCTGTTCGGGCACATGTTTGCGAAGTGGTTGGGATCACCACACGCGAAGCAGACTCTGGTGTTGATCGCGGGTGCCTGAGCCGCTTGTTAGCCTTGAGGAGCTGGAAGTAGAGCTTGATGAACAGTAGCTTGAGTTGGCGCTTGTCGAGGACCAGTACGGCAATTAGCGGTGAAATGGTCGTACATGTTGCAATGCACGCAAAATCTGCAGGCGATACCCACCGGATGATGATAAGTACATGTCGGGTAAGCAGGGTGAGGGCCAGTGTATGCACGCTTTGCAGGCGGTGCATAGGTGACTGGTGCTGGAGCTGATCGGTGCTGAGATTGTTGCTGAGCCGGTACGACTTGAAGCTGAGCAGCAGTAGTAGTGACAGCACAGTTCTTGTTGCTGGAACTGCTGCTATTGTTCTTCCTCTTGCGACGAGAGGACTTCGATGACTGAGCGGTGGCGGTTTCAGCGGTTGGTGCAGCGGTAGCTTGGTGCAGGTTCTTGGTAACTTTATCCTAAAATCCAGCTTTGACTCGCTTGTCATTGATTTCGGCGGCAAGCAAGTAGGTTTCCTCAATGGTTGCTGGCTTTGAAGCATGCACAAAATCTGCAACACAATCCGGCAGAGCGCGGATGTACTTCTTGATTGTCATGTTAGCAGTCTTCACTTGGTGAGGACAGATAATGCTGAGCTGCTTGAAGCGAGCAGTTAGAACAGCATTGTCACCCTCCTTTTGGTTGATGTGCCAGAATTCGTCCTCTAACTTTTGGCGCTCATGGGGAGGGCAGAACTCTTCGAGCATGACGTTCTTCAACTCGTCCCACGACAAGCCATAAGTTGCATCGTTTCCGCGTTTGTTTCTCTCGGCCGTCCACCAGTCTAAAGCGCGGGACTGGAAGACGCCGGTAGCATTTAGAGTGCAGAGATTTTCAGGACAGCCACTCTGGTGCAGGGTGACCTCGATCGAATCAAACCATTGAAATAGGGCCGTAGGACCATCTTCGCCAGTAAATTCTTTCGGTCCGCAAGCTTTAAACTGCTTGAAGCTAAAAGTAGCTTTGGGAGTATCGGTCCTTGACTCCTCAAAAGATTTGCTAGCATTCTCATGTAGTTCACTCATGATCTGAGGGATAACCTTCGCCATTTGCTTAGTAATTATAGAGGCGAGGCGTTTGTCGGCCTGCTTTCGGCGATCAGTTTGGGTAGCGCGAGAACCGGATGATGACATTGTCTGCAACAGACATCGCCACAGGACTCAACACAATATAATCGAATCTCACCTCACACGCCTAGTACTACTAAAGCTCAAGAATACGTTCACAAAACACATATACACATAAACACATAATCACAGATTCACATAAGCACCAAAAGCACATAAGCACAGAAGCATGTAGGCATGTAAAGCACGGAAACACATAACACAAGAGGCAGTCAGAATACAGAAACCTAACTATATGTTGCACGTATTCCCTATCCTTCACAGCGCATATAGCGGTTAATTACAGCAAAATGCGAGAATCGAGCAGCGATTGCGAATAATGACCAGCGATCTATGGGCGATTGTGTAGTGTGTTGTGTGCGATGATCGAGAGCTAAGAGCGAAAAGCGAACAAACCAAAACATATAAACACATAAAACACATAATTTCCACATAAAATCGACAAATATCAGAGTTGGCAGTAGCGAGCTCAGAATCGAAACACATAAAAATCGAGAATAGATTGTCTGTGGCTGTTTAGACGTCGACTATCCAAAGTGATTCGACTATTCTCAAGGATGTACCAAAATTCCTTGTTGACCTAATAGACTGTTCTCTATCACCGACATGCGGTGAATGGCACCCATCCTTTCGACCATTCAAGCACTCGAGTCCTTGGAATCCATCGAGACTTTGGTGAGAATTTTGTAAAACCAAAATAGAGATCAGAACAACTCATCAAGGTTCAGGTTTCACCCCTGACTAAACAACTTCGTTCCTGTTTTGATAAAATAAAGACGAGATTATGCATCAAAGTATGGATTTCACTCCTAATTCAACGCAAATTCTCCTGTTTATAGATAAAATTGCGGGCTGAACAAGCAATCTAGTCGAGAGTTTACGGTTTTCACCCCTATTCTTGACCTAATCGCTCGTTCATTTTCGAAAACTAGAGTGCAGTGATAGTGTAGCGTAGGCGAGAATAACGAGATATAGCAAATAAGCTCGTACCTAACCCCTACAGGGCATGCACAAGTTGGTCTATTGGCACCTAACTATATACTAGGTCGTTTCTAAGACATCAACCCAGACTAGGTCAAGTCTTGCCTAATTCCCTATAGTTATGGCTCTGATACCAATCTGTCACACCCCAACCGATGGCGGAAACATCGGGGCGTGGCACTGAGCGAAACAGATTGTCCAGAAGTTTCCATAACAACTAAAATTACCAATTATTTAAAGCATCACGTCCCATACCATGACATAAAAAGTAATTTAATTATTATAGACAAAATCTAGTCAAATTGTTCTGTTCCGACAACTCAGATTTCAATCACAGACAATTCGTTTATTCGTTTCTGGACCTTTCCTAGCCTTGATTTCACAGCAAGCCAAGCATCTAAACATCTTAAGCACCTGCCATATACGTTAAAGTAAAAGTCAATACACATAGTGTAAAGGTGAGGATACAAGTTTAATAGATATAATAGAGTTCGA
>JARYGA010022633.1:0-27966 GCA_030545235.1 Helianthus tuberosus | reverse complement strand
GATGAACTGAGGGAAAGAATAAGAGAGAAGTACTGCTCTCGTGCAGAACTCCAAAGGCTGGAAACGGAGTTCTGGCACTTGACTATGGAAGGTGCTGACATTAATGGTTATACTCGAAGGCTCCACGATCTGTCTAGAGTGCTTCCCTACATGGTGACTCCCGAATTCAAGTGCGTTGAACGCTACATTTGGCGACTGGCCCCAGAGTTTCGTGGCATGGTAACTTCGGCCAAACCTCAAACGATCACCGAGGCTGTAACTCTGGTTGTCAGCCTGACTGAAGATTGTGTTCGTATGAAGAAGCTGTCACTGAACTCAACAGAAAAGACCGAGACGCATGCTGAGTCGTCCGGTTACAATAAGAGAAAGCATACAAGTTTGAATCAAGCAACTCGCAACAACAAGGGTTTCAACAAGAAGCGTGACGCTAACCCACCTCAGGAGGCGAAAACCCTTGCAACCAAAGGATACCAAGGCGCCATGCCTAAATGACAAAAATGTAAGTTTCATCATGAAGGAGCTTGTCTCATTCCAAGGTGCGACAAATGTGGTAGGTTGGGTCATCAAACAGAAGACTGTTGGGGAAAAGGAAAGAACCGGAATGGTAATGGTGCTGGTAACAAGAATGGTAACGGGAAGGGGTGGAATCAAGGATGCTTCAGATGTGGAAGCAATGATCATTTCATGAAGGACTGCCCAGAGGGAAACAATGCTCAGGCTCGAGCATTTGTGATTGGAGCAAAGAACGCACGCGAGGACCCTAACGTGGTCATCGGTACGTTTCTCATTAACAATCACTTTGCAACCATATTATTTGACACTGGCGCCGATTATAGCTTCATGTCTGTGGAATTTAAACGCATGCTTGGAATAGAATCTAGTAGATTAGAAATTCCTTATTCCATAGAACTAGCCAATGGTAAACTTGTTGAATCGGGCGAAGTTGTTAGAGGCTGCACACTAGAACTTGGTGAACGAAATTTTAGCATCGACCTCCTACCCATTCAATTGGGTAGTTTCGATGTAGTGGTCGGAATGGACTGGCTGTCCAAGAACAAAGTTGAGGTTATTTGTCACGAGAAAATCATTCGCATCCCTTTGGCGAATGATGAAACTCTCATCGTGCATGGAGAAAAACGAGACGCACCACTTCGAATCATCAGTTGCATGAAGGCACAGGAGTGCTTAAGGAAAGGATGTGTTGCCTTCCTATCACACGTGGTAGATAAGAAGGCTGAGGAGCCGAAACTCGAAGACATTCCTGTGGTGAAGGAATTCCCTGATGTTTTTCCTGAAGATCTGCAGGACTACCTCCGCAACGACAAGTCGAATTTCATAGAGACTTGGTTCCAGGAGCCGCTCCTGTGGCCAAGGCTCCCTATCGACTTGCGCCATCCGAAATGCAAGAATTATCTACACAACTCCTGGAGTTGTTGGATAAAGGATTTATAAGGCCAAGCTTCTCGCCCTGGGGAGCTCCAGTATTATTCGTGAAGAAGAAGGATGGAACACTGCGGATGTGTATCGATTACAGGGAACTGAACAAGCTCACTATCAAGAATCGGTACTCGCTACCGAGGATTGATGACTTATTTGATCAACTGCAAGGATCAAGCTACTATTCCAAGATCAACCTTCGATCTGGATACCATCAGCTGAGAATTGTTGGTGCATCCGTCTGTCGCCTACGTCTTGTATCGAGTCTTGTGTAGGATAGGCTAGAACAGGACACAGAATCCAAGATATTGTCTTTAGATGTGATTCCGCTCCAAATGACATCTTGTCATTTGGAGCGAATTCCCATATGTTCCTGATTTTGCCCGAAATGTCTAGGTTCTGATTTCGCCCGAATGTTAACACCTGATTCCGCTCCTGATGGTGATTCCGCTTATACATGTTAGAGCGGAATCAGGCCGTCTATATATAGGGGTGTAGTTTGGAGCGAAATCATAGTTCTAAGTGTTGTATATGTTGTCTTTCGGTTAGCCACGAAGTGCTGCCGAAGTGTTGTCGTGAATGTAAAAGGATTCCTGATCAATAGAAACAACAGATTATAGTGAATACTCGCTGAATTGCACCGAAACACTTGTTTCTGCTTCTTGTTTTGGTGAAAAGCTCTTCTAACCGACTCGTTCGGATCCGAAATCGATCCTACAAGTGGTATCAGAGCTCAGGAAGAAGAGTTCTATACGATTCAGCTGCGATTTCTGTTTTTCTACACCTTCTTTTCAAATTGAACATCATTTCACGGTCAGAATCGGTTCAGATTTGCACATATTGCTCGGAATCTTGTATTGACAAAACCTTAGAAGTTTCAAGTCCAAAATCGAACTAAATCTTGACAAAATTGTGATTCAGCTCGAAATTGATCGATAGTATGATGACATCAGTTTGATTTCGCTCGAAATTTAGTCTTGATTCCGCTCCAAATCGACTTTTAGCATTAATTCCGCTCCAAAGTTTAAGTCAGATTCCGCTCCAAAACAGATTCCGCTCCGGATCAGTTTTGTTTGGTTGATTCCGCTCCAGAAATTGGTTCTAATTTCGCTCCAGCTGACCATCATCTGATTTCGCTTAATAGGTTGAGTTTGATTCCGCTCCAAAAGTTGAACCTAATTCCGCTCCAAAGATCTAGCTTGATTCCGCTCTAGTTGAACTTTGAGATTCTGCTCCAAAATCTGATTTCGCCTGAACTTGAAATTTTGGATAATTTTGGAAACTTGAACAATGGATAACGAGTTCTACAATGCTTTTGCTAGTCCTATCACAATTGCTCGGAATGCTTTGCTTGAAAATGAAACCGGAACATCACAGAAACCACCTAAGCTTTTGGATATTGATGATTACAATGGTTGGTCCGAACGCTTTGGAAATTGGGTTGAAGCTTATCATTTGGAAGCTTGGGAACACACTGAAGTCCCATATGAAAGACCCACAAGGAATGGTATTCATTTAACAATCAGAGATATGAGTGCTGAGGAGAAAAAGAAGTATAGAGATGAAAAATTGATGGTGAGTCTGCTTCAGCAAGCGATCAAAGAAGACATTCTGATTTTGCTTCAACATGATGGAAGTGCTTATTCAATCTAGACTGAATTGGAAGCAAAGTCTATAGGAAGTGATGATATGCTTAAAAACAAGATGTCTCTCATGAAGAAAGAATTTGATCTATTTCGTGGGTTGAAATCCGAAAACACCAAGCAGATTATTGAAAGATATTGTAACTTGGTGAGAAATATGACGAAGCTAGGCATCAAAAAGGATACTGATGAGTTGATTGAGAAACTTGCAGATGCGTTACCACATGATACTTGGGGAACATTCCTGATGATGTTGAGAAACAATAGGAAAGAATATAAAAAGTTAACATTGGGTGAGTTCATCAAACATCTAGAAGCTCAAGAGATGGAGCAGAGGAAAATTGCCAGGATGAAGAACCACGATGGAGAACAAGACATCGGCTTGTATTTCAAGAGTGGTGTTAGTGAAAAGACATTTTTTTTCTCCAAAGGTTGAAACTGCATATAATGCAAAAGGTTCTTCTGAAAATACGTCTCAGGGATCAAGCAGCACAACAGGATTCTCTTCATTTCCAACTTATGATCCACAGTTTTCTACGACAAAGAGTGGCAAAGTTCTTCAATGCAACATTGCCTTAAAGCTTGAGAATGATCAGAACTATACTGAAGAAGTTGCTAAAAATCACATGTCTTTGTTGGTAACCGTGCTTGAATCCTATGGAGGATTAGTTGCAGGGAGGATCGGAAATCCAATGCTCATAAAAGAGGATTACGATCAAATTGATGCCGAGGAAATGGAATTGATGGATATTAAATGGTGCATGGCTAGTGTGTTGAGACGGGCTGAAAAGTTTAAACAAATTACAGGCAGAGATGATTTTCGCGAGGCACATGTTTCACCTTTAGGTTTTGATAAAACTAAAGTTACTTGTTTTCGTTGCAGGGAAAAGGGGCATTTCAAGAGAGAGTGCACGAATCGAGAAGCGAGTGGAGCTCAAAACCCTTTCGGAAAGAACGATTACTATAAAAAGGCGATTTATCATCAAGTCTCACAACAGCCATATCAACAACAACAGACACCACATCAGGCTCAAACTGCACATGGTAGAAAAGAAATTGAAGATTCAAAGAGAGCGTGTCTGGTAAATCAGGGCAAGGATGGTGGATTTAGCTGGGATAAATACATTCCAACAGAAAGTAAAGTGTGTTTGGCAGATCAAGATGATGAAAAATTGCCAGAAGGGTTCAGTTGGGATAATTTTTGCCCATACAAAGAATTTATGGAAAAAGAAATGTTAAATGGTAAAGCCTTTATTGCTAATGCTTATGATGAGTATTGGGCTGCAAAATACAGAAAAGTCAGGGAAGCTGAAGAGGAAAAATGGAGAAAAATTGAAGAGGAAGAAGAAGAAAAAGAGAGGTTATAAGCTGAAGCTGAAGCTAAGAAAAAGAAAAGAGCTGAGTTTTTCCAAACGAAAAGAACAGTCAAAGATGTTCCTGAATTTGAAATCAAAGTTGATACTGAAGCAGTCAAAGTTCCTGAAAAGTGTTTGAATTGTGATTCTTTGATCATGCAAAACAATGAGCTGCTACATAACATAAAAAGATTAAAAGAATCTTATGATACTTTGAACAGAGAGATTAACAAGTACACTGATTCAAACAGTGAACAAGCAGTTGCATTGAATACACTCAAAGGAGCTTACATGAGACAACTTGATGACGTCAACTATTACACAGAGGATTTACCCGATTGAAGTTGAAGTTGGCAACACAAAGGATTGAAACTGAAAGAGTAAACAATTTATTGAAAAGTTACTCATGTTCTACTTTTGTTGGTGACAGGATTTGCCCGATTGTTGAAAGAATGAAGACATTTGAAGAAAAGAAGACTTCGGAAGAAAAGAATTCCGAGACAAAAGAAGAGGTTGAAGTAGAAATTTCTGGTAAGAAACCAAGTGTTGTCTACAATAGATGTCCGCCCCCGGTCGAAAATGGATATTTGTCTCGAAATCCAAATTCTGAAAGAGTCAAAAAGGCACTTAACTTACAGTGGGATTCAGGGTTGTCGGATAATTTGCCAGAAAATATTGATGTTACGTTCACATCATCTGATACTGATCATGAGTCCGAGTTGATAAAAAGTGTGGTCGATCAGGTGTTAGACAAAGATGACATAGAGGAGTCAAAACCGAAGTCAAAATCCGAGTCAAAGTCTGGGTCCGACAAGTCAAAGTCAACAATCAAAAAGGACAAACGGGTTTATGATAAGGAATTTTTGCTATCAAAATCTAATTTGAATGATGAACCGGTCAAAGTAGCATATACTTTGAAAGGTTCTGACAAATTATATTCTGATGAGACTTTTCCAATAAGAGGTGTTAAAACTGAAATGATTAAAAAGGTTTTCAAACTAACAGAAATCAACATTTCTGAAATGAAAGATATTAATCTTTCTGAAAATCCAAGACCTTACACCTCAAGAATGCAACAAAGATTAAACAAGAAAAAGGGTTACAGTTCTGGTTCTGGTATTTATAAAAAACCAAACCATAACTGTAATTTCAAAAAGAAAGGATTAGGATTTAATCAACCGAAAAATCATAAAAATGAAAAAGTTTATAAACCAAAAACTGTGTTTGTTTCAGGAAACTCTTTAGAAGCTGAGAAAGAACAAGCGTTCAGAAAGCAGACAAACCAAGAATTCCTTGCAAAGAAGCAAGATGAGATGAAGAAAACTGTTATTCAAAAGAAGATTGAGACAATAACCTGTTTTCAGTGCAAAACTGCTGGTCATATTGCTAGAAATTCTCCGAAAACATTCAAACCAAAACAGGAAGTCTCTGGTAAAATGAAAGAAAAAGTTATTGAGAAAACTGAACTTACAACCAGAAAATTTACAGGCTTTGAAAATTCAACCTTTGAGATTGGTGAATGTTTAAAGAATGTGGTTAAAAGAAAAGAAAATCTGAAAAATCAAAAATGGGTTGTTAAGGGTTCAGGGAACAGTTCTGGTGATGAATCTGATTCCACAAAATCAGAGGAGCCAAAAGTTGTTAAAGAAAAGGTTGAGAAATCAGTTCCGAATGTGGATGATGTGAATTTTCCACCTCTGCGGGCTGAAAATTTTAAAAAGAAAGTTGGGAAAGTTGAAATTTCAAATCAATTTTATTCTGACAAGAAAAAATTTGATGTTGATAAGGCTTTCAACGAAACTGTGAAACACATTTTTGGAAAAATGGTCGATGGTAAGGCCAAAGGAGTGAAAGAATTTTATGCTTCCAAAAGAAATGTTCACAGGTCGGTTGAAAGTAAAGATGAAGAAGAGGTTGTTACACCCAAGGAAGGTCAGACTTGGGTGGATATATTTTTCAAACAGTAAAAACCTGACTTGCCGGAGCTCACAAGTTGGTAATCGTGGAGCATGAATCGACATCATTCTTATGTTGTTTGTTTGAAAATTGAAAAATTTTGGCAATTCATACTGCAGGAATAGCCGGAACTCCCAGGTTAGTAAGTGTGGAGTAGGTATCGGCACTTTGAGAATTCAACCAACAAATGATGATTGGTTGAAAATGTTTGATATTAGATTTTACAAGTGGTTAATCAAGGTCATTAAGTTGAACTTGATTTAACTATCATTTAAAAGTGTTGGTATACAATGTGATGAGTTTTCCCCGAACCTACAAATGGTAAAATCAACAAAACTAATTTTCTGGAAAAACCATTTTGATTAAAACAAACTTAAGTGTTTTGAAATCACAATGGGAAAATAGTTTGTTGTGAGGGGGAGTTCTGATTGTTTATGCCAAGTGGATGGCGAATTGAGGCAATTTGATATCAGTTGTCTTGTTCTTGTACAGTTTGTTTTAAATTTTTCTTTAGATGTATTTGCATTTTAGGGGGAGTATAATTTCAGAAAATCCAAAAACATTAGAAAATTTGAAAAATCCAAAAACATGATAAAATGAAAAATGAGTTTTTGTTGCATAAAAGAGGAAATGATAGTACATCAGTGGACTGTCACAACACGCTAAAGAAATGGAAAGTTAAAATGTGATAAATGGTCTCACTAAGGATGTGACGGTAGGCTCAGCTAGACTAGTAGATGTGCGATAACGATACAAACTTAAATGAAAAAGCCCAGTTCTAGTGGGAAACATGGTCGAAAGCATAGTACTTAGTTTTGTCCCTCTTGACTGTGTGCCTACTCAGTAATAGCTGATTGTCGAAAGACATAAAACTGGTTAAGTTCGTGAACTTTCACAACTTTGCTGAAAAGTCACTGTGTTTGTGCATTTCATTTTGCAAAGATTTAAACTTGTTTTATTTCTTTATTTTGTTTAAGCATCGGACATCCTCTGCGTATACGTGAGTATCGACCTGGATGTTGTTGCCTAAATGTTCTGCTTTATTTTCTTTGGTGTTTCGTTTAAGCTTTGGACCTCCTCTGCGTATACGGAAGTATCGACCTGGTGGTTAAAGCCTAAACAACTTCAACTTGTTTTATTTTTCTTATTTTGTTTAAACATTGGACTTTCTCTGCGTATACGGAAGTATCGACCTGATTGTTAATGTTTAAACATTCTGCTTTATTTTCGCATAAATCACAGTTGATAAAAGTTTAAAGGCATTGCTTGAGATAGTGTATTGCATGATGAGGGGATATGCTGAGATCATGGGGTCCATAAGAATTTAGTGCAAAATTAATATACCTTAACGTATCGGTAAGCATTTCGAAAGTTTTTAGATTGAGTTTAAGTGGATAAAAATATCGTCAATCTATGTGAATCGTTTAGAGCTTAAAATGAAATCAAGCTTAACGGTGTTAGTGATTTGTCTCATAAACTGATATGATCCTCTTGCACGAACTCACAAAAATATTGTTTGTAAATATTTATTTACTGTATTCTCATTCAAAAATCTAAAAAGATTTTAAGTGTGTTTTAGCATAAACTTATGAAAAATACAAAAATATTTTCGACAACTGTTGTTGAAAAGCTGACGTTCAAAATTCCAAGTGCTAAACTTGATGAACAGGTTTGGGAGAGAGTGTATGAAAAAGTTTTTACAAGTGGTTTGCAGAGAATAAATCATTTTTTGAATATTACGTGCAAAGAGTTTCTAAATTTGCAAAAGTTTAAAATTTGGGAAACTTATTTTTGGGTAGAGTTGTGCAGGTTAGCCAGATTCCAAAACCTGAGTTAGATGAATGCCAGGTTACGATCTAAGAACCTGTGGAAAGTGATTGCCAGACTACGATCCCAGCTTAGTGAGAGGGGGAGACTGAGGACATCAAGAGAGAGCTCAGAGATAGGTTGAGATTATGAAAGAAACAGAAAGAGATTGATTGAGGATGCTTACAATGGAGAATACTTCGAAGAAAAGCTCAAAGACTGATAAAGACCGAAGGCTTGAAAACCGAAGACTCGACACTGAAGACTCTGTCAACATCCGAGGGGGAGTTTGTTGGTGCATCCGTCTGTCGCCTACGTCTTGTATCGAGTCTTGTGTAGGATAGGCTAGAACGGGACACGGAATCCAAGATATTGTCTTTAGATGTGATTCCGCTCCAAATGACATCTTGTCATTTGGAGCGAAATCCCATATGTTCCTGATTTCGCCCGAAATGTCTAGGTTCTGATTTCGCCCGAATGTTAACACCTGATTCCGCTCCTGATGGTGATTCCGCTTATACATGTTAGAGCGGAATCAGGCCGTCTATATATAGGGGTGTAGTTTGGAGCGAAATCATAGTTCTAAGTGTTGTATATGTTGTCTTCCGGTTAGCCACGAAGTGCTGCCGAAGTGTTGTCATGAATGTAAAAGGATTCCTGATCAATAGAAACAACAGATTATAGTGAATACTCGCTGAATTGCACCGAAACACTTGTTTCCGCCTCTTGTTTTGGTGAAAAACTCTTCTAACCGACTCGTTCGGATCCGAAATCGATCCTACAAGAATCCAAGAGGAAAGCGTACCAAAGACTGCATTCAGAACACGCTATGGGCACTACGAATTTCTTGTGATGCCATTCGGGCTGACGAATGCACCAGCGGTCTTTATGGATCTGATGAACCGCGTATGCAAACCATATCTTGATAAATTCGTGAATATATTTATCGATGATATCTTGATTTTTTCGCGAACGAAAGAAGAGCACGAGCAACATCTCAGAACCATCTTGGAAGTACTGAAGAAAGAGAAGATTTATGCAAAGTTCTCGAAATGCGAATTCTGGATTCGCGAAGTACAATTTCTTGGCCACGTTGTGAATGAGAAGGGCATTCATGTAGACCCGTCCAAGATAGAAGCAATAATGAATTGGGAAGTTCCCAAAACCCCAACTGAAGTTCGACAATTTTTGGGCTTAGCGGGCTATTATCGGCGATTCATCGAGAATTTCTCAAAGATAGCTCAACCGCTAACGACCCTTACGCAGAAAGACAAGAAGTACGACTGGGGTGTTAAACAAGAAGAAGCCTTCCAACTACTCAAGAACAAGCTATGCGATGCACTGATACTATCATTACCCGAAGGCACTGATGACTTCGTGGTATACTGTGACGCTTCACGACAAAGCTTGGGTTGCGTGCTCATGCAACGCCAGAAAGTTATCGCTTACGCTTCAAAACAATTGAAGGTGCATGAAAGAAACTATACCACTCACGACCTGGAGCTAGGCGCAGTGGTATTCGCCTTGAAGATCTGGCGACACTATCTATATGGTACCCGATGTACAATCTTCACAGATCACAAAAGCCTACAACACATATTTGATCAGAAAGAATTAAACATGCGACAACGACGATGGGTCGAGCTGCTGAATGACTATGACTGTGAGATTAAGTACCATCCTGGAAAAGAAAATGTTGTAGCAGACGCTTTAAGCCGAAAAGAAAGGGTTAAGACCCTAAGGGTTCGAGCATTGGAAATGACCATTCGAACGAACCTCACTACACGCATTCGTGATGCACAACAAGAAGCTCTTAAAGGAGAAAACCGTAAAGTTGAATACCTCCGGGGTATGTTGAAATACATGGTGCCAAACGAAGAGGGAGCCTTATACTTCAAGAAGCGTATTTGGGTTCCACTCTATGGTGGCATACGAGAAGTCATCCTTGATGAAGCCCACAAATCGAGATATTCGATCCATCCAGGATCGGACAAAATGTATCAAGACTTGAAGGAATATTACTGGTGGCCGAGACTTAAAAGCGATGTTGCTGTTTATGTTGGAAAATACCTAACATGTGCCAAGGTTAAGGCAGAATATCAGAAACCGTCCGGCCTACTACAACAACCAGAGATACCCATGTGGAAGTGGGAGAAAATCTCGATGGACTTCATAACGAAACTACCCAGGACCCCGAGAGGGCACGACATGATATGGGTGATAGTTGATCGATTGACGAAAACTGCGCATTTCCTACCGATCCGAGAAAAAGACAGCACTGGAAAGCTTGCTGAGATATACTTAAAGGAAATCGTGGCACGTCATGGAGTGCCGATCTCGATTATTTCAGACAGAGATGGACGTTTTGTCTCAAGAATCTGGCAATCCTTTCAAGAAGCCTTTGGATCTCAATTAGATCTAAGCACGGCCTTCCATCTACAAACAGACGGCCAAAGCGAACGGACTATACAAACGTTAGAAGATATGCTTCGCGCATGTGTCATGGATCTGGGCGGCAGCCGGGATACTCATCTACCTTTAGTTGAGTTTTCCTACAATAACAGCTATCATACGAGCATAAAAGCCGCACCGTTCGAAGCTCTGTATGGCCGCAAGTGCCGTTCGCCCTTATGTTGGGCAGATGCTGGAGATAAACGTATGGTAGGTCCTGAACTTGTACAAGAGACAACCGACAAGATTGCGCAGATCCGACAGCGCATTAAGGCGGCTCGAGATCGATAAAAGAGCTACGCTGATCTGAAAAGAAAACCAGTAGAATTCGAGGTGGGAGACAAAGTGTTGTTAAAGGTCTCACCTTGGAAGGGCGTAGTAAGATTTGGAAAACGTGGAAAGCTGAATCCACGATACATCGAACCATTCAGAATATTGGAAAGAATTGGTACCGTGGCATATAAGTTGGAATTACCGGAAGAACTTAATGGAGTACATGATATGTTCCATGTATCCAACCTCAAGAAGAGTCCAACACAACAAAACGTGATCATCCCAGTGGATGAAGTGCATATTGATGACGCCCTCCGATTTACAGAACAACCTGTTGAGGTTACAGACTGGAAAGTCAACAAGACCAGGAGGAGCACTGTTAAACTTGTCAAAGTACGTTGGAACTCTAAGCACGGGCCCGAATACACATGGGAACGTGAAGACCAGTTCAAAGAGAAGTATCCCCACCTATTCAAGAAGACTCCAGCGAGAGTTAGCTCAGCCTGAATTTCGGGACGAAATTTTTTTAATGGGGGGAGACTGTGACAACTGGCACGAAACCGGTAATTTCCGTACAGATTAATTATTAGTTAATGACTGCAATTATGTGCTTAAATGTCAGCATTGTCTGAACACATACTAAACAAGTGAATTCATGCACGTTGTATACTACAAAATATTGCTTTATGCATAAATGAGAGCGTTGCGTCAGAAATACTAGTAAACTCACCGGTAAGACACTTTGTGTCAGCAGAACTGCAGAAAGCAGTCATGCAATAAAATTGGAACCTAGGTGTAGGTCCAACGACAAGAATACATTAAAACCCAAAAGTACATATAAGGGTTTACATATATACCATCCGGAAGCAAAAATAAGCACTAAAAAGCACCCGAAACGCACTTTAAATGCAGAATTTTAGTAAATTCAGCTCTATACAGCTTTTAACAACATAAATATTATGCCTAATTGTGGGATTTTATTTGAATTCTTTATTAGATCTTGTTGTGTACCATCAAGACATTAGGACCATTGGTTAAAATTGTGTTGGAGATTATAAGAACACTAACTAGTTCACCATCTTCACAACACTTTTAACTCCGCTCTCTCTCCCTCCCCATGCTCTCGGCTCAAGCATAGCATCACCACCACCATTATTTCAATTCCATCCAATCCATTTCCAAGTATACACAAGGTGTAAGATGCAAGAATAGGAGGATTGGTGCTCACGGAACTTGAAGAACCTTCTTTGTTTGCTATTAACCACCACTTTTCATCACTTGAACTCCCATAGTCTTGTGCTAGTAGTAAGTGTTCTAAAACATCATCTTGATCTTGTATTTAGTGGTTAATAGTTGATAGAATGATTAAATGATGAAAACTCTAAAGAACATAACCTAAAGTCTTGAACATAAGATGAATAAGGTGGATAAAGGAAAGATGTGTGTGTAAATCTTGTAGATCTTGTATAGTTGTTATTATTTGATGTTGTTTGTTACTAAAAGTGAGATGGATCATCATCTAGACATACTAGATCATGTTCAAGAACATGAACTAGTAGTATGTTAGTGTTAAAGTTATGAAAGATGATGAAACTTTCCATCCATGAAACATGAACTTAGGTAAATATAAATTTTCTTACAAAATAAGCTTCTAAACATGTAGATCTAAAGATTTACAAGTGGTTTTTCGGAAAAACCAAGTGAAAGATGCAAGTCTTGTTTAAAACCAGGATCTTACATGATCTAAATATATTTTTAGAAGATAAACAAGTGCGTAAACACTTGTGTGAACAAGAAAATTTAACAAGAAATATTTTTGAAAAATCTTGACTAGATGTTGTAAAACTCCAAGTTCTTTAAAAATAAAGTTTTTAAGAAACTAATTTTATTTTTAAAGATAACAAGACTTACTAATTGTGCTAGTAAGTTGCAACATATTTTTACAAGACTTTCAAGTTCATAAGTTTGTGGTTTATGCTTGTTTTGACAAGTTTGGTAAATAAAGATTGTTTGTTGATATTGTTGTTGATTTTAAAGAAAATAAACACATGTTTTGAAAACATGGGAAACCTTCATTTTTAGGGGAAACTCTGTCAAAATTTCTATAAATTTTGACAGTTAGAAAAATATAAGTTTTTGAGAAACTTATTCCCTAAAAATGTATCTAAAATTATTACCAAGGTTTCCCTATTTTTTGGTGATAAGAAATGATGATTTCTTCAAGATTAAAATTTATGTTAAGTATGTATATTTTTGAGAGAAAAATATATATTATTTGATCACCAACTTTTGTGCTAAGTGTATATAGTATGTGTTTTACGTGTTAGTGTATTAAGACTTAAAAATACACTAAATACTCATGAGAAGTATAAACACAAAAAAATACACATACGACATACAAGATACATAACTCGGGTGCAAAGTGCAAACACGAGATACTTATATTGATTTTTGAGAAAATAATATAAGTAAGATACTTAGTTAAAAATATAAAATATTTTTAACACAACAATACAAATACAAAAGAGAGTGACTGTACTTGTGCGACGCAAGTCTAGTGACTAACGTTAAGAAAACGCGTATAGGTCACGACGTTAATTAAGCAAATCCGGTGAAGTTTACGACGCAAGGAACGCAAAGTTGTGAGTTTATGCTCCCCCTTTTCTTTTAACGGTTTTCAGTTTTATAACTTCGGGGGTGAAATACATGTACAATGTTTATAAATGGTATGATAACAAGAAACACACTTGGTGAGGACGAGAACCAAGTATGATGTGATGCGTTTTGAGAAATGATATGAGAAATCGTGTCACGAATAGGGTACCATAAGCACCATTAATCAACAATATACCTAGACCGCAAAACAAAAGGTTAGATCTAACGGGTGCCGGGCAGCCACACTCTCGGTGAGGGCGAGAATCGAGTCGTGCTTTTGTGTCTCAGAATATGCCAACTAGAAAAATGCCTAAGGTTTGGTGACTTCCTATGTCGTGTCACATGTTAATGGCTTTGCAACCCATTAACAATCCTGATACTTACAGGAATACTCTATTTACATAAATTCATACCATACTAAAACTTGATTTATATTTGAAGTACGTGGGGTACTCAAGAAAACTTGATTTATACTTAAGTACGTGGGGTACTCAAGAAAATTTGAATTATACATGAGTACGTGGTGTACACATGAATACTTGATTTATATATGAAAACTTGATTTATACATGACACAAACTATGTTTTCATACAAAGTATACAAACGTGAAATATAAAAACTGCATGAATTCACACCAACATTATGTTGACGTTTTTCCAAAACTCACATGTATTTCAGGTAACTAGGATGGATGTGCGCGTGGTCTTACTCATGCTCGTGGATGTCGCTATGTTTATCATTAAATAAAGTTGTAACTTTTAAGACAATATGCTATCTCGTGTTGTAAACACTTGACTTGTGTTTTTAGTAATGTAATGTTTAAAGTTATTTTTGAGCATGTAGTATGTTCACCTTTCGTATGCAATGAGAACCTTTCATGATCACACCTCGTGCTTCCGCCGCAGAAAGGGGTGTGACAGTGCATTCGTCCGGATGAGCTAGTAGTATAAATACTAGGTTAGTCTTGTCCATTTGATTATCTTTGTGACTTAAGAGGGGAAACTCTTGTCAATTGTTTTCGTGGTTCTGTATTGTTATAATATCAATAGAAAACAACAGTTGATTACTTCTTTTTGTATGATCAACACACGTACTTGGATTCCGCACAAGATACGTGTTCTACGCATTCAACAATTAAGGAATTGATCCTCAGGACGAATCAACTGTAACAACCCGACTTTTCGGATCGTTACCCGTTTGTTTTACTTCGTTTTGTAATCAACTTGAATCCCGGGATTCGATATAAACAATGGGTTATGTTAAACTAAATACTTTCAGTTGTACCGCACTGATATACGTTTAAATGCTTTATATTCGCAAACGCTCACGCAACACGAATTACAGAGAATCATGCTATTTAAATTGCCGAGTGTGTTTGTATGGTTATCACACGCCTCCGCCTACGCTTATCACAACTAATACGCTTTACAATCACAAACGTTGTTATCAGTAGTAGTAATGTTATGTGTGTGCCTATATGTCTTACTTGTGGGTGTTCATTATGAGAATGGATTACTCGCAAACGCTATCGCAACGCAAACACAACACTACTCGCACTACTCGATTTGTCACTCTAAAACGCAACGTAACTCGAAACTCAGTTCTATACTAAAATATCTAATGTACCAATACTAATTAACGCAACGAAACACATTGAACAAGCATCTTACACACGAAACGAGGAAAAGGTTACACAAAGCAGCACCCTTGTTCGAAGCTAGGCAACTTCGTATGAAGGCGCACTGCCTTCATACTAAGGCAGCCTGTTTGAACCAGACTCCCTTGTGCGAACCCACCTACTCTATAAATACCCAAGCCCTCCTCATTCATTTCTCACTTGTTGATTTTGAGACGAAACTCTGCCGAATTGTTGTCCGACTATTTTTAAGTAAGATTTAACAGTTTTCTCCGATTATACAACGTTTTCCACTTCGATTTTGACAAGAATCACTACGTTTTCATCTAAAATCTTCTGTTTTCACATAAAAACAATCAACTTTTCACTTAATTTCTTCTTTTCTTCATAAATTCCTGCGTTACGCAAGAACCCTTCATCTTTTTCATTAAAACTTCTTCTTCCACCTCTGATCTACACTTAACAGAGTGTATTGGAACTAGCTTCGGCTTCCAAGTTAGAAATCAGTTGATTTCACACTCACCAAGTGTTGGATCTGGGTGAAAACTCTCTAAAACCTTTTAAACTTGATTTTTACACCCTAAACGAACCTAAAAAGGCATGTACTTCGTTCACTGAATAGTGTAACGAGGTATTGTCGAAACCAGCTTGAATTGGACTCGAACATACATCCAATTCAGGAGAAAACACAACACCGAATGCCAAAAACAGGCATGTTTGTGAACTGGACTGTTCTGTTCTGTGCGAAGCCAGCTTCGTACGAAGGCACTGCCTTTGTACGAAGGGACATAGCCTCGTACGACAGCATTGCCTTCATACGAAGGCTCTAGTTTTACACAACACAGCCCAATTTCCATACGTGACATAATCAAAGACCTCTCCAACTCTGAGCTCAATCAATAGCTTAAGGTTGGAGGGATGAACACTCGATTTTGGATAACGGAAGTAACACGTGTACGAAGACCCACCTTCGTACGTAGGCACCAGCATCGTACGAGGCTTCTATTCTCCCACCAACACTTCGATTTCCGAACGTTTCAGCACTCTGGAGGACTTATGCTTCTGTTCCCGTACGCAGGCTGACCGACACTCCCTTCAATCCACTGAGGATCGTGTTTCTTAATTAGTACATGCTCTGTGAGTATACTCGAAGCCATTTTCGTTTAACGCACTTTTGGGTGTTACATACGTTCTATATCAAAACACAACACACAATGCAAACACTTTATAAACGCTAACCGCTCCCGCATGATATATGTGATTTGTTGAATGCTTGTTACTATGCTTACACAGTGTTACACTAGACCGCTGATGTGTGTAAAATGCAACATATAAATTACATCAAATAAGGCATAAAACTAACCCTTTTAAGTACTAATATTGGAAAAAGAGTGTTTTTGTCTTCCTTTTGTATTTTCAGGATTAAATGAGCTCAAAAACGCAAAAGAAGCAAAAAGACAGCTAAATCCAACATAAATACAAGAAAAGGAACATTAGTGGTCTGCCCGACCCCTCAACGGCACCTTCCAAAGCAAATTAGAGAAGTCAGAAGACTGAACACGCCCCGTGCTTAGCCAGCACGGGGCCGTGCCCAAGAAGCAGCAGAAAAGACAAATCTATAGAAGCTTCTATTGCCCACCACGGGCCGTGCCCAGCGGACACGGGGGCGTGTCGAAAGTACAGCAGGAGCATTTATTGTAATTGCGAATTACAATTAATGAGGAGAGAGAGTGTCAGACAGGCACGGGGCCGTGCCCAGCGGACACGGGGCCGTGCCTAGCGGACACGGGGCCGTGCCTAGCGGACACGGGGCCGTGCCCAGCTCTCTGTTCAGCCTATAAATAGAAGTGCTTAGATTCATTTCAACTCATCCCTTGGCACACCACCTCTCTCACACTTCATCCACCACCCACCACCATCACAACACCATCATCCACCACCATCATCCATTGTCCATCGTAGAGTGTGTGAGTCATCTCGGGATCCAAGATTGATCGTAAGAGTTCTTGACAATCAAGGCCATGTTTGCCTAAGTCTCTTACATCACTTGGTGAAGACAAAGTGTCTAGTATAATACTTTTTATTTCTAATCTTTTGCACTTTTTATTTGGTTTTGTATTAATGACTTTAATAACTAGTTACTTATGTTGAAGGTGATCTTTCCTTATCGTTTGTCCGTGGTGTCTTGGCATTATTTTACTGTCTATATAAAATAAAGGATTTTCACCATTCATATCTCCACGGTCTATATGGAGGTATGTTGGCTACCTGGTCGGGGGTTAAGGGAACAGTTTGGTAAAGGTCTTGCCATTGTTCAGCGTTTAGAGGTCCTGCAATGGACCTGGGTCAAATTTAGTAGGACCTCCTTCAATACTTCACGGTATTGGATGGCGGGGGTCCAAACTCTTTGATCCCCTCATAAGTTAACTACTATTAATACTATAACCCGGCTATTTAGGACTGTATCCCTGCTGACTCAGACTACTTAGCCGAGGGTAACGTCACCGCCAAAAGCGGGGCCTACCACAATACTGCATTAATAACTTAATTCATTATCTTCCAATAATCCACCCTTTTAGGATTGTATCCTTGCTGACTCAAACTACTGGGGTGAGGGTAACGTCACCTTCAAAAGAGGGGCCTACTATAATAACTAAGATAATCTCTTAATTATGTGCAAAAGTGCGGAAATAATCAAAGGTTATACTAGATACGAGTCGGAACCAAGTGATTCATCTTGTCTATCTGTTTTTATTTTTATTTTTATTTTTCAGCATTTTAGTTAGTTTTTATTTTTCTTAGCTTAAAACATTTTTCTAAACTTTTATTTTGATTAGACGTTGAGGATAAACCGGTACTAAAAGCTCTTGTGTCCTTGGACGACCTCGGTATCTTACCAACGCTATACTACACTCAACGATGGGTGCACTTGCCCATATGTGTGTTTAGTGTTAGTGAAATATCGTGTTTTATAAATTTAAAACTTGGCTAAAATAAGTGTTAAAAAGGGCTTAAAATATACACCTAATATATATAACACTTTCACGCACATCAACCGCCTCTAGCAACGATAGTACTATAGTTTGGACTCAGCACCTGTGTGACAAGGGTTGCTAGGGATCACGTTACTTTACTTCACGTGTTCGCTTAGGTGAACATGTGTCACGCATACTCTACATCACAGTCTCGTGGTTAGGTGGTATCATTGTTGATAGTTACATGCTTCGCCCGTTACGTGTTACATGCTGGTTATGCGTAAACGATTTTCATATTATTATCTATGCAAACTTGTATACTCACCTTTACTTTATGTATTGACTTTTGTTTTAACGTATGTGTCAGGTTGATGGATTGTTCTGCTGAAATCAAGATAGGAAATCTAGAAACTCATCTAATCAAAATCTAGGTTGTCGGACTTGTTTTGTTTTTTGAGTTCTTGTTGTCTGTAATAACTATGTGTTGAATATTTTTTCGTTGGTATGGGACAATGAATCTTTAAAAATATTGGTAATGGATAGTTGTTATGGATTCTCTTGAGCAATCTGGTTCGCCTAGTGCCGTGCCACGATGATTCTGCCATTGGTTGGGGTGTGAGAGATTGGTATCAGAGCCATAAATATAGGGAATTAGGTCGAGTCGTGCAGAATTGACCTAGTCTATAGTCTAAGTATCACATACCAGCTTCGTAAGAACCCAGTAGGGGCTTCGTACGAAGCCACTTGCTGAGCTCATCCTCGTTCGAACCTACAATGCTGCACCTTCATACAAAGGTAGCTTCGTACGAAGGGGAACCTTTCCTAAGGTTTCAACATTACTTTGCCTTTCCAAAGGCTAACACAATACATACGTTTTTGAAAATGCTTGCATAACACAACCGAGTGATTGGGTCGAGATTAGGTGTGAAAACCAAGAACTCTCGATAAGATCACTCACCCAGCGTGTTTTTACTCTCAACACGAGAAATCTTCATTGAGTTAGGAGTGACATCCGTATCTCGACGGAAATCTCCATCTCGATCTCGTGGTTTTACCACAGCTGGGAGCTAAGTTGTTAAGCTAGGGGTGAAACCCGCATCTTAATGACTTGTTCCATTCCCTACTTGATTTTACAAATCTCACCAAAGTCTCGACAGTTCCAACGAAACAAGTCACGTAGTAACTGGAAGGATGAGTGCCGTTCACCGTATTTCGGTGAGAGCACAGTCTATTAGGCCAAAGCGTGTACTCGAACTCGTTAGGAATGATCGAATCACCTTGGGTATTCGACGTCTAACACCCAAGTCACTCCATTTATTTTCTATCCTGCAACCGCCGATTTTGCTCGTCATCAATTTATGTGTTTGTATGTTTCGATTTTGGAGATTTTACGCTTTCCGCTCTCCTCACTATACAAAGACGCGTACAACTCGCACCGCTACCGCAATCTAAAACTCTAACTAACCGCGAACAAACTAAGAACTCTCGTACGCTAAACTCCTCGGTTACGCTACTCACTATCGGTCGCAACTCTCGGCCACGTTGTGCGACCTTGAAAGAGAGGTGAATACGTGTAAAATATGTAGGTGAATACGTGCAAAATATGCAGGTGAATACGTGCAAAATATGTGCTTACGTGGATTATGTGCTCATACGTGCTTATGTGTATACGTGCCTATATGGGTTATGTGCCTACGTGACTATGTGCCTATGTGCTTGACGTGTTACTGAGCTTTACATAGTAATAATAAATATGTTTTACGCAACGCTAAACTTTTCTAACAAAACCCTAATATAATCGAATCTCATCGAATCCCTCGAGATAATGTCTGCTGCAGAACTGGCACTCGACAATGTCTTCATTAGGTTACCACACTCACCGACATGTTCAGAGGAACAAAGCTGACAAGCGCATCGCTTCTCTTGTGGCCAAGGTCATACCCTAAATTGTCAGTGAAATCAATGAGGTCAGCAGCAAATCTCCCGTTGAATCGAAAAATTAAACACCAAGAACTCCCTTCAGCTTTAAACAATTCAAAGCCTGCGGTCCCGCAAACTTTACTGGTGAAGATGGACTGTTGGTGCACGAAGTGTCTGTTGACTACGTTTAGTGAAGTCTTAGGTCAAGTTAAGTTAGAATGGACCTTAAAAGTCAATATTAGGGTTTAATGATGTAATTTCGCTTATAGGTCTTAGGGGGGTTTCGCTCATGTGGTACTAGGTGATTTCGCTTGTATGGTCACATGGGGGTTTTGCTTATATGGACATGCCATATAAGCGAAATCAGCCACATCTATAAATACCTGGACATGTGACTTCATTATGGACATTGGAGCGAGACCTGTTCATTGCTTGTGTAACTGAACTCTGTCAAAATTGATTCAGAAAGCAATAAAAGAGAAGGAATTGAATAGGAAAAGCTGTGTAACTTCATTTACGTTGATTCCGCCTTCGTATGTGAAGATGAACATTCTTAACTTACTTTTCGGGGTCGCAAAACGGTCCAACAAGTGGTATCAGAGCTTCAGGACGAGGAGTTCATACTACTACAGCTGATTCGACAAAATTCTCTCATTTCTACTCACTTTCTCTCATACTTTTTCAATTTAAACTGGTTCCTACGGTTGAAATGATCTAAAATTTGAGTATAACGTGTAAAATACAGTAATAACAAACCCTAGAAAGATTCAGCTTAAAATTCAGACTAAAACATGGTGAAAATTGATTAAAACCTGATTTCGCTGATTCGGTAATCGTAGGGTTTCGCTTTTACGGTCATAAGTCATCTTAATTTCGCTTATACGAACATAAAGTTGCCTGATTTCGCTGATTAGGACATTCAAGTTGTCTAATTTCGCTGATAAGAACATAAGTGCTTGATTTCGCTTATACGTACATTCTGCTATTTCGCTCTTAGGTATTTCGCTCTTAAGGACATAAACTTGATTTCGCTGATAGGGACTTGAATTGTTCTATTTCGCTCATACGGACATTGTTGATTTTGTTCTTGTGACAAAGTGTTATTTCGCTTATCTGTCATGTACTGATTTCGCTTATCTTTCTGATTTCGCTGATAGGTTCGCTCTTAGAGACATATTGATATTTCGCTTATTTGGACATTGCCTATTTTGCTTATTCGGACAAATGTGATTTCGCTTATGTGTCACAATTTTTGATTTCGCTTATTGTGACTTACTATTTCGCTTATCTGTCACTTACACCTGATTTCGCTTATCAGTCATTCAGACTGATTTCCTTTTTATGTCATTATTTTCCAAAAATTCGAAAATTTTTTCTAAGTGTTTGTTGATTTTGCAGGAACACTCAAGATGGATGACATTTTCTTGAACCCATTTAGCGACATGTACGCATTCGCTGGAAATTCCGGAAACGATGATTCTTCGTCTAGTAATGCAAATGAGAACCCGCCGAATACGAAGAAAAGGTTAACGGAAGCTTGGGAATCGGAAAGTGCCTTCAGAACATTCAATAAACCTCCAAAGCTAATGGCTATCGAGGAATACAGTCGGTGGTCAAGAAAGTTTGAAGATTGGTTGATGGCATTCGCATTTCTCAGCTGGAAGAGTTTGAAAAACGGTTATGAAAATGGAAACAAAAATGGTGAAACTTTAAGATCAGTTGAGGAGATTGATTCGTTTGTAGCTGAACAAAAGCGTGTAGCTTTGTTGTTTCAGTCAGTTCGGGAAGACATAATCTCTTTGATCGATTATTCAAATGCAAAAGATCTTTGGAAAAAGTTAGAAAAGAAATGTATAGGTAGTGAAGAAATCAAGAAAAACAAAATAAAACTACTTAGGAAAGAGTTTGATATGTTTGAGTGCTTAAGGAATGAATCAGTTTCAAAAATGATCGAGAGGTTTGGGCACCTGAAGCTGGAATTATCTAGACATGGTATTAAGTATCCTGATGATGAGCTTATCGACAAATTGTTCGATTCGTTGCCTGACGAGATGGATTGGAGATATTATGCGCTGATGCTGAAGAATACCATCACGGCACCAGAAAAGTTGACACTAGATTTGCTGATTGAGAGACTCGAGAGTCATGAGTTGGAACTGAAGAAGACGTACAAAGTCAATCACTCATCTTACCAGCAGAATTTGGATTTGTATTATCCAAAGAGCATGATGCCAAAAGCAAGTTCTCCCAAGACTGCGTTTTCTGCTGAGAATGTGTCCACAGCAAGCAAAGAAAGTCAAAGTGGTCAAAACAGTGGAAGTCACAGTGGTTATCACAGTGGATCTTCATCATCTGGAAGTCATTCTGATGCAAAGAATCGGTTTCAATGCAACATCACAATAGACTTAAAGAATGCTCAGAATTTTGACGAGGAGTCCGCTAAACAACAGATGATTTTCCTAGCATCTGTGTTGGAATCATATGAAGGGTTAGTAGCTGGGAAGATAGGCAACACCAACTTAACAAAAGAAGATTATGATCAGATAGATCCTGAAGAAATGGAGCTGATCGATATTCGTTGGGCTATGGCCAGTGCTATTCGTCGAGCATAGCGTTTCATGGAAATAACTGGCAGGAAGACAATTGGTGGTCCATCTACCAAATTGGGGTTCGATAAGTCCAAGGTGACTTGCTTCAAGTGTAAGCAGAAAGGTCACTTCAAGCGAGAATGCAGAAACGCTTATGCTGATGAGTCGGAGAACCCTTTCAGAGATGATTATTACAAGAAGGCAATTTATCACCAGAATAAATCTGAGCCGCCTAGATTGAAGTAGATTGAAGACAACAAAGAGAAATCTAGAGCTCTTGCGGTGATTTACGATGACGAAGGGTATGATTGGAGTCAAGAGGTTCTACCGGAAGAAGATGCGGTTGGTTACGCATTCATGGCAAAAAACGACGAACCTATTCCTTGGAAAGATAACCGAACTGAAGAGCAGAAGTATAGATACAGAAAAATGTTGGCTGAAAACAGAATCATTAGAATTTCTGGTATCTATCTGGAAGCGAGGAGAGCGAGAAGATGGGATCCGGATAGGGAGTGTTATCTTGATCCATATGGAAATATTGCAATCGATGACAAAACGCTTGATATCGAAGCCATAATCAAGGAGTACAAAGAAGAGGATGAGTATTGGCAGAATAAATGGTGGGGAACTGGAGACGAGAAAGAGAAAGAAGAAAAAGAGAGGAAGGAGAAAGAAGAGAAAGAGAAAAAGGAGAAAGAAGAGCAGGAAAAATCAAAGAAAGTTGATACTGGAGTTATTGACACAACACAGGAGTTGACTGCAGAGAATCTGGGAAAAATGGCTGACAAAGTGCTGGCTGCTAAGGCACTTGAGGTAGACTCTAACTCCGTGTCTGAGTCAAAAAGCCAGGTCAGTTCAAACTTGTCAACAAATGCGTCAGGTAAACAAATTGATGGAAATGCTGATTGCAAAAATTGCAACAAAGAGTGCAAATTTTGTAACACAGTCACGTATCTAAACGGGAAGAAAGTTGATGATCTGACAGGAAAGGTCAGAAGCGTTGAGAATCAGATTCTTGATCGTGACAAAACAGTTAAAGCTTCAACTGAACGGATAAGAGAATTAATTAGCTAAATTGAAAAAAATAAAATTGATCATGACAAAATTAAACAAGAAAATGAAAAGTTAATTCTTGAAAACCGTCAGATTTCTGAAAAGTTTGAAAAACTCAAAAGCACAATGAAAGATAATAATGATCGAAATGGTAAAACTTATAAAGAAAATGTTCACCTAAAAGCAGTGCTTAGAGTAAAAGAGGAATCAATCAACCAACAACTGGATGAAATCGCTAATCTGAAACTTAAATTTCAAGAGGCTAAAATTGAAAACGAGCGAATCCAGTTGAAGCTTAACAGTTACAGCTCCGCAAGCTTTGTGTTGCAACACATTATTCCCAAACCCATCGGGAAAGACAAAGCAGGCGAAGATGTGTACTCTGATGGAACTGGGGTGGGTTTTCATCAAGTTCCACCACCTGTTCTTGATAACTACACGAAAAAGCAATAAGGGTTGGTTGAAATTGAAGAAGAAAGTGAAATGAATTTTCCGGATTCAATTGATGTCACGTTCACATCTTCCAATGACGATAGTGTCCAAAATGATATTGTAAAAGGTGTTGTTGAAAATGTGCTAAAAACGGATAGTGACACTACTGAGGAAGATGGGTGTTTCTTGGACAAATACATTCTGAAACAAAAGTCCAAGAACAACTTAAATGAAGAATCAAATCTTGTCATGTACAAGATGTTGGGTTCAGATAAGTTGTTTTTGGATTCTGAGTTTCCAATTGAGAATGTTAATATGAACAAATTGACAAATGTTTTCAAGTTGGTCGAAGTTGAGTTGTCAGAAGTGAACAATCTGAGTCAAACAAAGAGAAAAATGAGTTTTGAGAAAGATAAATCATACTACAAGAAATCTGTTAATCCATCACGTTTTTATAATTACAATCGAAATAATTGGTCGGGTGGTTATTAGGGTGGTAGGAATTATCAGAAAAGAAATGTTCCAAACAAGAGGTTTGCTGAAATGAAAAAGTTTGTGAACAGTTCGAGTTCACTTGCTGATGAAGAGAAAGTGATTTTTCAAAATCAAATGAAGAGTTCTTTGAGAAAAGAGCTTCACAGTCTCAGTCTGAAGGCACAAGCCGAGTTTTTGATACTCGAACATGTTTCAGATGTAATCAAGTTGGTCACATTGCACGAAAGTGTACCAACGTGAAGCCTAAGACTGAAATTGTGAAGATTCAAAAGAAGAAAGTTAACGAAAAGGGTAAAGCACAAATGGTTGTTGAGAAAAAGAGTGTGAAAAATGACAATATCAAAGTGAAAAATGAACCCGTAAAGAAAGTGGTAACTAAAAATGACAAATTTTACAACGGGTTGCATTATCTCAACAAGTTTGGAAACCAAAAAGTGAGAAAAAGATTTCACCTTCTGAGGATTCAATTCAAATTGATTATGATGCAAATTTTCCACCTTTGAAGGCTGAATACTTCAAAATTCAAATTGCGAGAGTCAAGGTTACACCTAAGGCTGATGAGGCCTGGGTGGACTCCATGTTTGACTAAACAGTTTGAATTGCCGGAGCTTCCTTGATCGCGAAGCATGAATCGGCATCTTTATTAAAGTTTAAGTCAAAGTTTGTTATGTGCAGGATCTTCCAAAACTTGTATCCAGATGGATCATGGATAGTGGAGCTTCAAGACATATGACAGGGAAGACAGCGTTGCTGTATGATGTTAGAAATATCAATGGTGGTTACGTAGGATTTGCTGGTCATGAAGGTGGTAGAATTATTGGTGAAGGAACGTTATCCAATGGGATTGTGACGTTTGAAAGAGTTAACTACATTACTGAGCTGGAGAATAATCTGCTAAGTATCTCGCAGATTTGTGACAATATGTATACTACTCACTTCACTGATAAAGAATGTTTGATCTTGAAACCAGGATTTGTTATCCCTGAAGAATGGATTATCATGCGGCCACCTAGAGTGAATTATTTATATGTGTTGGACATGATTGTAGCAACTACAACAACAGGTCAAGCACATTGTTTTGTGTCCAGAGCAACAGAGAAAGAATCGAGATTGTGGCACCGCAAGATGGGGCATATTCACCTAAGGAAGATGAATCACTTGGTGCATAATGATTTGGTTCTTGGAGTTCATGTCAAAGGCTTTCATCTGGAAGGGGAGTGTATTAGCTGTGTTAAAGGCAAGCAGAAGAAAAAGTCACACCCTACAAAGCAAGTCAATTCAGTTTCGAGACCACTGGAAAGACTTCACATGGATTTGTTTGGTCCTGTGAATGTCAAAAGTATTACAGGAGATTACTATTGTTTGGTCGTTACTGATGATTATTCCAGATTTTCGTGGGTTTCTTTCTTGAAGACGAAAGACGAAACATTTGACAGTTTGATGGCGTTGTTCAAGAAAATTGAGAATCTGTACCAAAGGCGTATCAAAAGAATTCGAAGTGATAATGGTACTGAATTCAAGAACAGTAAGATGGAAGAATTTTGTGATGAAAGAGGTATATTGCATGAGTTTAGTGCTCCGTACACTCCGCAGCAGAATGGAGTCGCAGAATGCAAAAGCCGGACACTAATCGAGACGGCTAGAACTATGCTTGCAGATTCAAAGTTACCGATAAATTTTTGGGCTGAAGCTGTTTCCGCCGCATGCTATACGCTCAACAGGGTTCTCACTGTCAAGAAGTTCAACAAAACATGCTTTGAGCTAATCAATAACCGCAAACCGAATTTGAAGTATCTAGAACCGTTTGGGTCACCCTGTACTGTTATAGAGCCTCGTGGAAAATTTGGTCTGAAGAGCATTGAGGGAATATTTGTTGGTTATGCAAATCCGATGCGACGTGTCTTCGTTCCAAGTGAGAAGCGGATTATTGAAGCTGCAAATGTTGAATGTCAAGGTTATACTATGCCGCCGCAGAATCCTGGAGATTCATGGCGTTATCATTATGACAAACTGTGGGATTCGTTTGACATGAGAGAAGAATCAGAGGATGATGAAGATTTCTTTGATGAGTTGGATATTTTGCGCGAATACGAGTCACAGCAAAGGTTCCCAGCTGAGTATTCGAGGCGACCATGGGAAACTTCAAATGATGATGAAGCAGGTCCGAGTAATGCTGGTGAACATGATGATGTCCAACAGAATGAAGTTGCTCAAGATAATCAGTCGGTTCAGGATGATAATCAAGAAGCTGAAAACATGCCAGTTTTTTATCATGGTGATTCAGATTCTGAGGGGGAGCAAATTCAGATTTCAAGTCAAACAAACCAAGTTGGTGAACAAGATGCAGATCAGAATGTTACTAATCTGGAGGGCAATGTAGATGTTCCAAGCGAAGTGATGCCGCAAACTTTTTCATATCATCCAGAGGAGTTGATCATAGGAGAATTGCAGAAAGGCGTTCGCACTCGAAGACAGATTGATAAAGGGCTTACATGTTTTTATACAAAAATTGCTCCTTTGCAAACTGAATTCTCATTGAGTTGTTTTATCTCGCAGGTTGAACCAAGAACTTACAAAGAGGCGCTTACAGAAGATTCTTGGGTCAATGCAATGCAGGAGGAATTGAGTCAATTCGAAAAGTTGGGAGTGTGGAAGTTAGTTGATTTGCCGGATGGTCATAGAAAAATCAATACAAAATGGGTATTTAAGTGTAAGAGAGACGACAGAGGAGTTGTTGTAAGGAATAAAGCTCGACTCGTTGTTCAGGGCTTTAGTCAACAGGAGGGAATTGATTTTACAGAAGTCTATGCTCCTGTAGCACGACTAGAGGCAATCAGAATTTTCCTTGCATTTGCGTCTTGGAAGAACTTCAAAGTATATCAGTTAGATGTAAAATCGGCTTTTCTCTATGGGAAGGTAAAAGAGGAGGTTTATGTCGGACAGCCACCGGGCTTCACCGATCCAATCCACAAAAACAAGGTCTACTTATTGGACAAAGCGCTGTATGGTTTACACCAGGCCCCGAGAGCTTGGTACGAGACTTTGTCTCAACACCTACTAGCCAACAAGTTCATTTGTGGAAAAGTGGATGTTACTCTCTTCACTAAAGAGGTCGACGGTCATCTTCTGATAGTTCAGATTTATGTGGTCGATATAATTTTTGGGTCGACAAATGAAAGTCTGTGCAAAGATTTTGAATCAGTGATGAAGCAAAAATTCGAAATGTCATCAATGGGGGAGATGAAATTCTTTCTGGGTCTACAAGTTGAACAACTACCTGAGGGAATTTT
>JARYGA010022632.1:0-44514 GCA_030545235.1 Helianthus tuberosus | reverse complement strand
ATGTTACATTCTCTCCGTCCGACACTGACAATGAGTCACAGGTTATTAAGACCGTTGTTGACCAAGTGTTAAACGAAGAGAGTGATAACTCGGAGTTTGAGATTGTGAAAACTCATTTTGAGAATTCGATTTCTGATTCTGAAGAAGATGGTAACTTCTTAGACAGATTCATACCAAAATCAGACAAAGTCTCGAATGATGATCCGATCAGTGTGGTTTACACAATGATTGGAACTGACAAGCTTTATTCTGATTTTGAGTATCCGCTTCAAAATGCTAGAATTGAGAATGTTGAAAAGGTGTTTAAATTGGTCAAAATTGAAATTTCTGAGATAAACAACAATGAGTTCTTTTCAAAAACTAAAAAGCCTTTTGTAACTCAACAATCTAACAACCCAGGGAAGAAAGGGTCAGTGGGTAATCATAGTCAGAACAAAAGACCGAGTAACAACTTGAAAAAGAAAGGTGTTGGTTTTGAGAAAAAGATGGGTAAAAATGAAATAAAATCAAAAGAAAAGATGTGTGATGTTTTATATTTTCAGTCAAAAAGCCATTGATGATTTCAATGCAGCGAAAAAGTTGAGACAAGAAACCTACAAATCAACTTTTGTTGAATATGACAAAAGAGTTTGTTACCGTTGTAATGAGATGGGTCATATGGCTAAACAATGCACCAAAAAGATTGAAAAACCCATTTTCAAGAAACCGGTTTTGCAAAAGTCGAGACCTAAAACTCCAACTGATAACAAGGGTAAAAAACCCATAGTTTCCCCCGTTCGAATTTTAAAAAGAGGAGAATCTTTGAAGTCTGAGGACAAGCCGAAATCAAAATTTGAGATTGGTGAGTCTTCGAAGACTCAAAAGACTTCAAAAATTTATCCGAAGGCAAAAATTCTTGAAAATCAATCATGGGTGGAAAAATCAAAATCATCAGTTGAAGAGAAAAAGATGGAAAGTGTTTTGAAAACTGAACCAAAAGTTTTTAAAGATGATGTGGAAAAGCTTGAATTTGAACTTGATAAGTTGCTTGAGGAATTTCCTCCAATTAAAAAAGGAGAATTAAAACCAAAATCTAAACCTGTGATCCCAAATGTCATTTTTAGTATTCAAAAAATTGAAGTGGATTGTGATATTGTATTCGGTAGTGTTTCAACTGTTAAAAAATCATGGGCCTCATTGTTTGAATAAATTGTCTGTGATGTGTGCAGGGGCTTCCGAAGTCGTACATCTCAAAGTGGATAATTGACAGCAGAGCGTCAAGACACATGACCGGAATGCTAGCATTGCTTTATGACGTTAAATCTTTAAACGAAGGATATGTGGGATTCACTGGGAATCAGGGTGGCAGGATTATTGGTCAAGGGACTCTAACAAATGGAGTCATTTCGTTTGATAAAGTGAACTATATAATTGAACTTGAAAACAATCTGCTGAGTATTTCGCAGATCTGTGACAAATCATTTACTGTCCATTTTACTAAAAACGAATGTTTAGTCTTAAAACCTGGTTTAAAAATTCCGGAAGAAATAGTGTTGTTGCGAGCTCCACGAGAAAATGATCTGTACATTCTTGATATGAGTGTCGCAACAACAACAGATTATCAAAAACAATGTTTGTGTAAAAAACAAAGGCTACTGAAAAAGAGTCGATAATGTGGCATCGAAAGATGGGCCACATTCATGTTAGAAAAATGAATTTTCTTGTACACAATGATTTAATTGAAGGTGTAAATTTGAAAAACTTTCATTTGAATGATGATTGTGTAGCATGCAAGAAGGGAAAGCCGACAAAGAAGTCACACCCACAGAAGTTGCTGAATTCTATCAGAATGCCTCTCGAGAGACTCCATATGGATCTCTTTGGACCAGTCAATGTGCAAAGTATCAGCGGAGACTTATATTGTCTAGTAGTCACTGATGACTTCACTAGATTTTCTTGGGTGGTGTGCATGGAGAGGAAAGATCAAACGTTTGAGTCATTGATGATCCTATTCAAAAAGATGGAATCGTTGTATAAGGTGCAAATTAGAAGGATTCAGAGTGATAATGGAACGGAGTTCAAGAACAATCGCATGCTCGAGTTTTGTAATGAAAAAGGGATTCTTCATGAATTCAGTGCACCATATACTCCACAGCAAAATGGTGTAGCTGAAAGAAAGAATCGCACTCTAATTGAAACTGCCCGAACTATGCTGGCCGATTCCAAACTACTGATCTATTTCTGGAGTGAAGCTGTGGCAGCGGCATTCTATACATTGAATCGCGTTCTTACTGTGAAGAAATACAAAAAGACCTGCTTTGAACTTCTTCATAGATATAAACCAAATCTGAAGTTTCTAGAGCCGTTTGGATCACCGTGTACTTTCATTGATCAAGATGGAAAGTTTGACGCGAAGAGTAATGAAGGTTTCTTTGTTGGATATGCGAGTCCGCTAAAAAGAGTGTTCGTTCCATGTCTGAAGAAGGTAATTGAAGTTCAGCATGTAGACTATCAGAAGCATACAGCTTCACCGCAACTTCCCGGACAAAGATTGCTTTTCGATTATGACAAACTCTGGGAGTCTTTCCAACTGCCGACAGAGCCGAGTGAAGAGGAACTTGTTTACTTATACCAACAGCCGCAATCCATGGTATAAGATCAGATACCTAGACCGTTGGTGGTTTCTCAACCTGATGTGGGTACAAACATTCCTACAACTGGTACAAACGATCACGAGGCCGGTACCTGTGGAACAGCTCATGAACCACCAGAGGAACTAGCTCCATCATTTGATCAATCCGATGACTCAGAATCGGAATCCGGTCCGACTTTTGACGAGGAACCAAATGTTGCTACGATTGAAGCTGAGGATCACACTGGTGATCTAGAAATCACGAATTTGCAATCAGAAGTGAACGTGCCTGATAGTGTCATGCCAAGAACTCTTTCTTATCATCCTTTAGAGCAGATAATTGGTGACCTTCAGAGCGGTGTTAAAACGCGAGACCAGATCAACAGAGCACTTACTTGTTTTTATACTTTTGTTGCTCCTTTACAGGAAGAATTCTCACTTAAATGTTTTATCTCGCAGATCAAACCCAGAACGTATAAAGAAGCTTTGACTGAAGACAGCTGGGTGAATGCTATGCAGGAAGAGCTGCAGCAGTTCGAGAAACTGGGTGTCTGGAGATTAGTAGACCTTCCTGAAAACCAGAAGCTGATAAAGACAAAAAGGGTCTTTAAGTGCAAAAGGGATGATAGAGGCGTGATTGTGAGGAATAAAGCACGACTGGTAGTACAGGGTTTCAGCCAGCAGAAGGGGATCGATTTTACTGAGGTGTATGCCCCTGTAGCTAGGCTCGAGGCAATAAGAATCTACCTAGCATTTGCATCGTGGGAAGGATTCAAAGTATACCAGATGGATGTCAAGTCTGCATTTCTATATGGCTCAATCAAAGAAGAGGTATACGTTGGTCAACCGCCAGGGTTTACTGATCCAGTACACAAGAACAAAGTCTATCTTCTGGATAAAGCTCTCTATGGACTACACCAGGCCCCGAGAGCCTGGTATGAGACGCTTTCCCAACATTTGCTGGCCAACGGGTTTAGCAAAGGGACAGTGGATAGTACGTTGTTTATCAAGGAAGTTGCAGGCCATCTCTTAATCATGCAAATCTACTTCGATGATATCATCTTTGGTTCGACAAATGATGAGTTATGTAAATATTTTGAGAATGTGATGAAAAAGAAGTTCGAGATGAGTTCAATGGGGGAGATGAAGTTCTTCCTAGGGCTACAGGTCGAGCAAATGCCCGAAGGATTCTTCATTCATCAAACAAAGTACGTGAACGATGTTCTGGAGAAGTTCAACATGGCTCAATCCAGTCCAGCATCAACCCCCTAGCTCAGAATCATGGGATTTGCCCAGACCAGAGTGGAGAGAAAGTGGAAGAGACACTGTATCGGTCAATGATTGGATCCTTGATGTATCTTACTACTTCCCGCCCGGATATCATGTATCCGACGTGTTTGTGCGCACGATATCAGTCAAGCTCACGCCAGTCACACTTGATAATCGTGAAACGCATTTTACGATATTTGAAAGGCTGCCCAAGCACCGGCTTGTGGTATCCTAAGTCTGGCAATTTATCTCTCACAGGTTTTGCTGATTCTGATTATGGTAGCTGCAAGCTGAATGCTAAGTCCACCACTACTGGGTGTCAGTTCTTTGGAACTCGACTTGTCACCTGGCAGTGCAAGAAACAAACCTCAGTAGTGCTCTCTACGTGCGAGGCATAATACGTTTCAGCCTCGAGCTGTTCCTCTCAGATCCTTTGGATCCAACAGCAGATGCAAGACTTTGGTTTGCAGTTCTTGGATACACCGATATTTGTGGACAATGAAACAACAATTAACATAATGAAAAACCCGGTTCACCATTCTAAAACTAAACATATTGAAATCCGTCATCATTTCATCCGTGATTGTTACGAGAAGAAATTGATTCGGATATAACATATACACACCGATGAACAGAGGGCTGATTTTTACACCAAACCGTTTGATAAAAAGAGATTTAATTATCTTTTGAAATTAAATGGGATGAAAAATTTGTTTTCTGGGAGGGTGGTTGAATGTGAAGCCGAGGAGGACGGCGATCTGATGTGATCCACGTTATGTTGTCAAGTTTTTGTACAGTTTATTTTCTGCTTTCGATAAAAACCAAAAACACAAAAATATGTTCTTGTTTTTAGGGGGAGAAAGTTTGCAGAAAAATACAAAAACATGATAAAATTTAAAAATAAAAAACATGATAAAATTTAAAAATCCAAAAACATTTGAAAAAGTAAAAATGAGTTTGTGTAAAAAGGGGAAATGATAGTACATCAGCTAGACAGATGCAGTACGCTAAAGAAATGTAATGTTTAATATGTATTAAGCAGTCTCGCTAATGATGCGTCGATAGGTTTTTACACATTTAGTAGATTTGTTTGGGATATAAACATAAATAATTACTTACTTGCACGTGGGGAACATCTCCAAGATATATGGATAACCCCCAAAATCTTGTTTGAAAGGTCCCTCTTTCTGAGATACTAGGTCTTTATACTCAGTGATATCTGGGGTATTATTCCGGGACTTCTGATAATGAGGAAGCAATGGCATAGTCCCCGAATAATACTTTCTGCAATGCTTGAAATATAGCCTCCCCTCAGCATAAAAAATGATGAAACATTGCAAAATGCTAATCATGTGTTGTTGTAAAAAAGATTCTCTAAAGGGAACCCACCAAAAGTCGAACCGTCATCTCTCTGCTGAACGGAAGTTCTGACCTGAGCTCTCACGGTTTCGCATCTAACCCCTTACAGATATCATCTGTGGTATACTCACCTGTAAGACTGAATATTGGGATCTAGATACGGGAGTATATTCTGAGGTGGGATACATGTAAAAGTTTAAGTCTTAAAACACTAAATCTGTATCCTGAACAAGTTAAAAATTGTGTGAAAATTTAAGAGGATCAGTATATCGACAATCAACACAAATTGTTTAATGCTTAAAATGAAATCAAGCTTAACGGTGCTTGTATCTCATTGGCAGCTGATATGATCCCCTAACACACTCGCAAAAATATTGTGTGTACAGTATTCTGCTTATCATATTATAAAAATCTAAAAAGATTTGTTTGTCATCTTATTTTCGACAACGAACATTGGAAATCAGAGGGTCAAAGTCTTATGTGCAGAACATGTCTGGATCATGAGGGTTGGGTAAGCAGAAGATTGTGAAAAAGTGATCGGTAGTTGCTTGAAAGTTAAAAAGTTCATTAACTTGAACCTAAATTGTTTCAGAAAATCAGCAAACTTCATAATTTGGTCAGCAAGGGTCATTAATTTGGACTTGGCAGGCTAGACAGTTGACCAGGGTCATTAACTTGGACTTGGTTAACTGGGCGTGTCGGTAAAATCTGAAAAAGTTAAAAATTTGAAATTTGAAAAGTTGATTTTGCTTGAAAAACTATGATTTCGCTTCAACATGTAATTTTGCTCGAGTGGGTATTCCGCTTGAACTGTCTCAATGTCACTTCAAGTGAAATAAGGCGATCTATAAATAGCAGGGGTTCCACTTGAACAAATCATTTATGTTATTCCGCTCCCAAGTTCTGTCAGAAGCGACTTCGAGCGATATCACAAAACCCTCGTTTTACAACCGTTATACTGCCCGATTGTTGTTAGATTTTGTGTTTTTAGTTGGTTGGTACAACTATAAACATGGCAAAGGTAAGATTGATGGTCAATTTGACCCAGATCCATCTGTTTTTTTGTATGTCGGCGATGAACTTGAACAAAAATGAACGATTATCATATGTATGTTGTCGGAATACATGGTAGATATTAGGTTCTTGATTTGTTGTAGATATATGTTTCTGTTTGAATGATGATTGAACAGATTTTTGAACTTAGATCTAGGGTTGATTTGTGGGACAAAATAGATAAAAAAAATACCCACATGCTCGGAATTTATCATACAACAAACCCTGTTGATTGATTTCATCATAAGCAAAGTTTTGAAATTTTGTTCATGATTCCGCTTGAAACTGGTAAAATCAGTTGATTTCGCTTCAAATGGAGATTCCGCTTGAAATGTTATTCAGCTTGAAATGAGCATTTTGTTAAATCAAGTGATTTCGCTTTAAACATATTTCATAGGATTTCGCTTGAATAATGTTTGAGGAGAAAAAATTTCAAAATATTTGATTTATTTGTATTGTGTTGTTTTTCAGGCTTCGAATGTGATTTTTGATCCATTGCACAACGTTTGCTGTGATTTTGATGAGGAAAAGAATCCAAAGTTGTCTGAATTTAGGAGTATTCTGGAATTTATGAGAAGATTACCAATACAAAAAGCCTTGACGAATCAACGTCTGGTGTTTAGATCTCATATCAAACGTTTTTGGGAAAAGGCAACTTATGACGAAGAGAGCAAAGTGATCAATTCGGTTGTTAAGATAAATGGAAAAGAAAAGCCGATTATTATTTCTGAAGCACTTGTCCGTGAAGTGTTGGATTTTCCTGATGATGTAAACTCTCCAACAGAATATCCAGAGAGGATGGTCAAAGGCTGTATGCTGCGGATGGGTTATACTAGTGCTCTAAACAGTGCTAATTACTTGAAGTCAAAGTTTACAAAGCCATACAAGTTTCTTAATCACTCGGTGCTGCATGCTCTAAGTCATTGTAAGGGAGGTTATGATGCTATGTGTGATTATCAAATGAATATGGTGGTTGCTCTCGTATTGAACAAGAAGTACAACTTTTCACACATTGTGTTTCACTACATGGTAGAAAACATTACGTCAAAGAGCAAAACTTGGGTGTATCCTCGGTTTATTCAAATGATGATAGATCATGCCTATCCAGATCTTGAAAGAGATGAAAATAATGATTTGTTGGTGTTATCTCACATGAGTAATGATTCTTTGAAACAATTGGCCAGATATCATCCGAATCATCCAGAGCCAAAGACTAAAGTTGAATTTTTTGGATTCATCAAGGATAAGAACTATCAAGATCGAGATCCAGTCAATCATCGGAACTGGAGGAATGAGGAAGAGATGAAAGAAGCTGGTTATGCTGATGAATTAAAAATACTTGAAGAATTCAAAGTAACTCGAAACGACTGGTTCGTGAAAGAGAAAAAGAAGAGAGGCAGAAAAGCTACTCCTAAAGTTCAAGTAGAAGAGGGTTCGTCTTCTCAACCCAAAAAGCGTCAAAAGAAAGCTGCTAAAACATTGCTTGTTGATGAATCAGAAGAGGAAGTTGAAGCTGAAATTAATGTTGAAGGAGATGATCGTTTGTCTCCTGCATCTACAAAGTTGTTGAAATCTCTTACTGAGTTTAATTCAGAAAAGAAAGAAGCAGCTGGTGATGTAGAAAGTGATGATGTTAACAAAAGTACAACGAGTTCTTCTGAAGATGTAGTTGATGAGACTGAACGTTATAAGAAAGTCATGTCTGCTGTAGAGAAAGAGAAACAGAAAAAGAGAAAAAGGAGTGGTAAAGATGATGATGATGTGTACATTCCTTCTCAGGAAAATATTGAAGATGTTCAAACACCTCCATCATCAAGTGGTAAAAAGAAAGCAGGTGCAAGGAAACGTGTAGTTACTCCAAAGGTGAAAAAGTCATTGAAGATCGTGAAACCTATTTAACAACCCACACCACCACCACCACCACAACCTGAACCACAACATCAGCTATCACCAATCCAATCACCACTTCACCAATCACCTCCTAGACAACCATCACCATTACATCAAACACCACTACATTTATCACCACTACACCAAACACCAATCCAAGAACAACCGATTCTAACTTCACAACAAATCTTTCAAACACCACCACTTACACAACCACCTGTTCAAACTACACCTGGTTCTTCGGGTTATAAAACCTTTCCAAACATTCCAGAGAATATTCCTCTTGAAGACATTGGTGATTTCAATTTTGCGACTGATGAGCAAGTTGAGTATTTGGAAAAGAAAATTGAAGAAGTGTTAGGTAAAAATAAGAAGTTGGTTAAGCGTGTTAAGACTGTGGAAGCTGAAAATTCTTCTTTGTTAAAGAAAATTGAAGTTGATGAATTTGAAATTGATGTGATGAAAGTTCAGATAGCGGAGTTTCTAGAAGAAAAGGCTCGCAAAGATAAGCAGCACAAGTATTTTGAATTGAAGAACAAGGAGTTAGAGGCAGCCAAAGCAGTGAAAGAGCATGAAATCTATATGATAAACAAGGTATTAGAAAAGATGCTTGGTAAGTCTGTTGAGCAACAATTTGATGAAATCAAGATTGAAGAAGTTAGAGCTCAAAGACAAGCAGAGATTGATGCAGATTTAAAGAACAAAAGCAAAGGCATAGAAGGTGTTTCTGAAGAAAGGGTAATTGTTCTATCAAATGCTCCTGAATCATATTTTGAGCAGCCTGTTCCACTCTCTGTAGTTTCTACTATATTTGATGAAGATGTGTTACTAGAAAATGTTCTTAATGTTGATGAAAATGTTGATGAAGAAGATGATGATAATGATGAAGAGAATGTTGCAGATGATGAAGTATTTTCTGCAAGTAGCCACAGTGACGATGAAGATGATGGTAATGATGATGATCAGGGTGCTTCTGGTATTAAAGTGTCTGAAAAGTCAAAAGAACAAAATGTTGATGATTATATGCATGATGATGCAAATGAAGATCATGAAAGTGCTAAAAGTGAGGGGGAGAATGTGGATGATAAGAATGTCGATGAAGCTGAGAAGTTGATTCTTCGTATTGAGCTTGAGGTAGAAGAAGGAGAGATCAGGCACACGTATACTTTGGATGAAGTTCTCAAGATGTTTAATGTTAAAGAAGATGAGTTCAAATTTGATTTCGAGGAAGAGTTGAATGCATTCGATATCAACCAACAACCTGATTATCAGTATAAGTATGTTGAAGATGCTAATCTGTATGATAGGGTTGAAGTTGAAGATTGCAGTGACGAAGAGGATGTGAATGTAGATACGTCTGATTTTCCTACACTGGTCAAATTTTTCACTCAAGAGAATAGAGATGAGCTGAGAAGGAAAGTAGAGGAAATTCTGAAAGATAAGAACTTTGATGGTACTACGAAAGATCCTCAGCGTGAAGAACGCAAGAAGTGGTTTAGACAGTCTAATGAAAGAAAGTTCAAGAGGCCACTGAAGTATTATAGCAGAGACAGGGAAGTATCGCTTGGAGATATCATTAGCTGGGGATTTCTACCTCATGTTAATGCATATGCTATTCGAAGAGAGTACGGTGTGCAATATTTTGAATATCTTTATGATATTATGTCCCTACCCTGGTGGGATGTAGAAGAGTTGTCAAAGGTCAGAACTCTAGGCTATCCTATTAGAAAGAATGGCATACCTATGTGGGGATTGATCAAGTATGAATCGCTGAAAAACTTCAAGCACTGGAAGCCACATTACCCAAAGAAAGTGAGAAGAGTTAATCCTGAAACTGGTAATGAAGAGACGATATTGCATGTGAAGAAGCCGAGAGTGATGAAAGACATTCCTGTGCGAAAGATGGAACAAGAGTTCTATAAAGGTTTGGTATGTTGGGTATACAGTTGTATATCGACTGAAGCTGTGATTACTTACAGGGCAGAGAATGAGATTAGAGAAATCTTTGTGTATGATCCTCTGTGGCTGGTGAACTGCTCTGCGAAAGACATAGAATGTTTGTTTGTAAACAAGATATGGTTTAAAGCTGAAGATAGAGAACAAGCGATGCAGTGCAGAAAGTTGTATCCATTTACTTTCAAAAAGGTATAAATGCTGACAACAAATGGAATTCTAAGTGGCGAAAGATTGAAGAAGAAGAGAAGTTAAAGGCTGAGAAAGAACGTAAAGCTCGTGAAGAAAAAGATAGATATATTCGGGAAACGTTTGCACAGAGACAAGCTGCTGAGCAGAAGAAAGCTGTGGATGAGAATGAGAAGCTTAGGAAGCTGCTGTCGAAAAAGCCTAAGCCGAGAGAAGAGAAATTCAAGTCGTTGTGAAAGTACTGAATACTAGACAAAAGACTCCGGCTATATCCAAGGGGGAGTTTGTTGGTGCACGATGTCTACAGCCTACGTCTTATGTCTAGGTCATGATGTATAGAAGTCAAAAGTGTTAGATATGTATAGTTCAGGGGTCTAGATGTAATTTTATGTGAAATTGATGTTATTTCGCTTGAAATGACATTTGGTCATTTCGAGCGAAATAAGAAGTTGTTATTTCGCTCAAAATGACATGTGTCATTTCAAGCGAAATCTCATGCCTATATAAAGGCTAGTGTTGTTTCTCATTAGGCACGGAATCACAATTTGTATACCGAACTGCTGCCGGATTTTCTAGTGAAATATAAATGAGAAACGTGTGTTAAAGTGATATTCTCTGTTTTCTACTCCATTCTTCACTGATTCAACTCTGTTTGTTTGATTCTGCCTCTCAAATAGTGTGTATTTCCTCTTATTGACTAACTTGGTCGGTAAAACGATCCTACAATTATGCCTCTCAATGCTCCCACTTTAGCTTCTTATGCAACTAAAGTTGCTACCTCATTGGATACTAATCTTGCTCAAGCATTCCATGCTTAGTGTCATGTGAACGCTAATCCTCCCGATTGGTATGTTATAGATTCGAGAGCATCAGGGCACATGAATATTTTTGTCAAGACCATTTGCACAATGTTTCACCATACAAGGGTAGCGTGAATGTCACAGGTTGTAATGGTCATTCTTTTAAAATTTCACATATGGATCATACGTCTGTTACTACTAACATAAAGTTGTACTATGTTTTGGTTGTTCCTCAATTTACTAAAAACTTATTGTCTATAAGAAAGTTTACTACTGATAATCAGGTTGATGACTTATTTTCTCAACCGTATTTTACTATTTAGGACAAGAAAACGGGAAAGGCACTAGCTCGGGGAAAATGTGAAATTGGACTATACGTGATTTTGGGTGATCATCAAGATTTTGTAGCAGTTTCTTCATTAAAAGCTTCTTATGAAACTTGGCATTATGTTTAGGGCATGTTTACTCTTATACAATTTCAGGTTTGAACAAATATGGATGTTTGTTTGTTACTTTTGTTTTTCCTAAATCTATTATTTGTGATTCTTGTCAATTAACAAAAGGAAAACGTTTGCCATCTGAAATAAATTTGAAACATTCTAATCATCCGTTGGATTTGGTTCCTTATTATTTATAGCGCCCAACTCCTGTTGCGTCTGTTGAGTGTTGATGGTTATCTTTACCTTGTTGTGTTTGTGGATGATTATTCTCGTTTTACTTGGTTCTACCCATTAAAAACAAAATTAGGGTTTCATGCATTGTTGACTGTTTTTCTACAATTTGTTCAGACTCAGTTTGGACAAAGATTTACGGGTTTTTCAAAGTGGTGGGGGCAAGGAATTCGTTAATCATACAGTTAAAAAGTTATTTGAAGAAAATGGGACATTTCATCTTTTATCTTGTCCCTACACACCGCAACAAAATGGTAGGTTATACTAAAAACATAGTATAGTCGTGGAAACACGTTTGGATTTGTTATTTAATTCGCAAATTCCGGTTTCTTATTGGGTTGAAGCTTTTAGCTCGGTGACCTACATTTTTAATCGCCTTTCAAGCACAGCTTTGGCTGGAATATTTCTTTTTGAACTTTTAGACTCACGTGTGCCACCCTATAGCAATTTTCGGTTTTTTACTTGTCGAGTGTATCCATTTCTTCGTGATTATGCCAAACGTAAGTTGTCTCCACGTAGCTTACCTTGTGTTTATGGGTTACTCTGCTTAATAAAAGGGGTATCGCTATTTGGATCCGGTTACATCTCGCATTTACATTTCACGACATGCACGGTTTGATGAAGTGTGTTTTCCATTTGTACGTTCTTAATCGTCCACTTATTGGAAAAAAATTAGTTGCTTGTTCTTTTCTTGAGGATGTTGATATTCCTGATCCATAATCGTCTAAAATGTCAAATTTGGATGTGTCATCTCCTAATGAATCGATGTCACATGGGTGCCCCTTTTGTGATGGTGTATATATTCAGTCCATCGACAGTGGACCATCAACGTTTAGCTCGGCCTAACCTTCTATGCTTAATGGGCCTATGGAACATGATCCATCTTCTTTTGTTTTGCCGATCCAACACGCTGAAGAGCCTCATACCGTAACTGATTTTGATGATATGGTTGGGTTTGACTCTACCATAATGACACCCACGGTTCAAGAACATGCTACGGTTAACTAGTTGTTAAAACTCACTCTATGATCACTCATGCCAAAGCATGTATATTTAAACCGAAACATCAAAGCAATCTTGCTTTTTTTTTGACACGCATACGTAATGTTTTGCTTTATTTGCTTCATCTGATCCTAAGGGATTCAAGTCTGCTGCCAACCACAAAATGGATGGCATGCATGCATGAAGAAATGGGGACTCTTAAGTAAAATGGCATGAGGATATTAGTATCCAGACCAATGAATGCTAATGTGGTAGGTTCTTAGTGGATTTTGTAAGATCCGCCAAAAACGGATCTTAGAAACCCGATCTGTTGGTACACCAAATTCGATTCGTACTAAACAAAAATGCGAATTCTTATTATTTGAGATTTGTTATTATTTATTATTTTAATAGTTGGAATATTTTGTTTATTACGCGTATCAACCGAGACATCCCACCTTTAAATGACATTATGCATTTCTAAACAACATCCCAATTTCTAAATGACACCACGCTTTCCAAGCGATATCATCACCTAACCGACACCATCTTCAAACGACATCACCACCCCAAACCCCCAAACGACATCATCCTCGTCACCTTCCAAACGACTCCCACCCTCAAACGACACCTCACCTCCAAACGACAACCCCACCTCTATACCACACCACCTAAACAACACTTCCATCTCCCCCAAACGATACCCCAAATGACAAGGCCAAAGTCCCAAATGATATCCCCATCAAAATTCCAAACGACATCATGCTGGAACATCTTCTTCGCTTCGGTCGAACTTGACCTGACCTTTTGATTCGTTTTACGAGACCAATCAGTTTGATATTTGTTCCAAATGATTCACATGCCTAGAGAGACCGATTCCCATCATAAATCGCCTAATAATCACCCTTTAACTCACCTAATTAATTTGAGACTTAAACTCCATTAAAGTCTTAAAGAACACATATGGTCTTTATCTAATTTGGTAATCATATTATGCAACTCAAACGACATCTAATACCATTTCACACAATACATGTAACCCTTCGCAGTTCTGTACTTTCCTTATTTAGAAAGTTGTATTGCCACTTCTATTTTTAGAAACTTGTATTCGTAACGTATTCGTATTTCACTTCCAAACTTGTAATCCGAGACGTTGATCATAATGGAAATTCACTTTTATACTCATACATGTGATACTTGTGTTATACGCAAACAATCATCGAATGCACATTTACATGCAAACCGAGACTTATTATACACTTGAATTATCAATTTTATGTGTACAGTACTTGTCATATACTTACCTACATCTTCCATGCTTGAAAACATGCTAAAACGGAAGTTTATTGCATAAAATAACAAACTTATGGAAGTTCTGGGGCCAAAGTATTAAAAACCAAACTTCGGTTGAAACATCAACACGCCACGTCCCACGGGCATGTAACCATTCATGTTTTCTTCTGTTTTCTTCTTCTTGAAAGCTTGGAACACCTCTCGGAATGTTTCCACAAGTTTACCATGGTAAACTAAGATGGAACATCACCATTTTGAGGTTCAAACTTTTTTTAAGTTTGTAACAACCCGCACTTTTGTGCTTGTTACTCTCGTTACGCCTAGCACTGAGATTCAGATCATAATGTAAAGTATATCGCTTACTATGCTACTTCGCATATTTTCGCACTACATCGCTTATTACACACGCTACATCGCACATCACAACGCATACGCTTATAACGCTAACACCATTGAATCACGCGAGTGCCTAAACTACGCGCTCGCTCGTCGCAACACAAACTCAACGCAAACTCGAAACGCGGTTACTTACACATACATATTATATATATTATTAGTATTATCTATGCATTAATACTCGCATGAAAACGCTCAAACGCACACTCTCGCAACTCGATTTATCGCTCTAATACGCAGCGCAACGTGATACTTAATATTTTGCTAAAACACTTAAAGTACTATAACTAGCTAACGCAACAAAACACACCAAACGAGCATCCTATACGTGAAATGGGAGTTTCCCATACCAAACTGGCCCCCTCGTACAAAGAAACCCGGCTTCGTATGAAGGCAGGGCCTTCGCACAAGGAAGCCAGCTTCGAACGGAGCCTCCTGTGCGAACCCAACCTCTTCTATAAATAGCAAGCCCCTCTCCTCCCATTCTAGCTTGCTGCCATTCTTACCAAAACGTTTCCGAATTACTGTCCAAGTGTTTTCAAGTAAGATCTATCATTTTTACACGAATACACAACGTTTTCCACTACGATTTTACACAAGATTCACTCCGATTTCATCAAAACTTCTTTATTTTCATCAAAACTTCATCTTTTTACTTAAAATTTCATCTATTTCATCTAAACTCAGTCCTTTTCATGACAAATCTTCATCTTTTTCATCAAATCTTCTTCATTTATCACTGATCTACACTTGAATGAGTGTTTTGGGTTTAGCTTTGGCTTCCCAATTTGTAGATCTGAAGATCTCATACTCACCAAGTGTTTGATCTAAGTGGAAACCCTTTTTTCAGCTTGATTTTACACCAAAACGGACCTAAAACGACAGGTATTTCGTTCACTTGATAGTGGGACGAGGTAGTGTCGGAACCGTCTTGAATAGGACTCGAAAACACATTCGATTCAGACGAAAACATAGCTCCAAACGCAAGAACAGCCACTTGTGAAAACTGGACTGTTCTGTACGAAGCCTTGGCTTCGTACGAAGGCACTGGTTTCACACAACACAACCCAAGTTCTCATCTATGACTCGAACAAAGACCTCTCCGACTCTAAGTTTGATCAGTAGCTTAAGGCTGGAGGGATGAGCACTCGATTTCTCAAAACAAGATGCGAAGAACACTTGATTTTGGGCAAACGGAAGCAACACATGTGCGAAGTCACCACCTTCATAGGAAGGTACGCCTTGGTACGAAGGCATTGGCTTCGTACGAAGCTACTGTGTCCCACTTAAACACTCCGATTCAACCATTTCAGCACTTTGCAGGACTTACGCACTTCTGTTCCTGCACGGAGGCTGATCCGGCGCTCGCTCCACTTCATTCCAGACCGTGTTTACTTGCTAAGCGAGCACTGTGAGTATACTTGATCCCTTTTCCGCTTCAAACACACCTTTTTGGGGTGTAACTATAACAACCCTCCTAAAACCATTAACATGCCCTAAAATGCCTATAATATACCCCGTATATGAAAAATAACTCTAATATACTTTTATATTAATAAAAATCAAATAAAAACAAAATTTAGGGTTCTCGCGGGACGCGACCCACTTAAGGGAAGGAGGCGCGGGCCGCGACAAGGTGGTGATGTGTGCAAAATGCAACGTATAAATTATATCAAATGTGGCATAAAACTAACCCTTTTTTAGTACTAATGTTGGAAAAAGTGTGATTTTGTCTTCCTTTTGTATTTTCAGGGTTAAAAGAGCTTAAATGAACAAAAGAAGCAAAAATGCAGCTAAAACTAACAATAATACAAGAAAAGGAATAAACGTGGCATGCCCGACCCCTCGACAGCATCTCCCCAAGCAAAAGCAAGAGAACAGAAGGCTGAACACGCCCCGTGCTCATTGAGCACGGGGGCGTGCCCAAGAGTCTGCATAAAAGACAAAGTTGTAGAGGCTTCTATCACCCAACACGGGGGCGTGCCCACTGGACACAGGGCCGTGGTCGCCGTGGTCAAAGCTAAGATTCGCAGATTCTAAGCAAATCTTGATAGTACAGATACGCTTCTGTACACGGGGTCGTGCCCAGCAGACACGGGGGCGTGGTCAACTAATGCAGGCAATCTGCAATCAATGAAGACAGAGAAGATGGGTGGACACGGGGCCGTGCCCAATGGACACGAGGCCGTGTCCGGGTTTCTGTGCAGGCTATAAATAGAGGTGCTTGGCTCACTTGCAAATCATCCCTTGGCAAACCACCTCTCTCACACTTCACCCACCCACCACCACCATCATCCATCATATAGTGTGTGTAGTAGTCTCGGGATCCAAGATTGATCATAAGAGTTCTTGACAATCAAAGGCCATGTTTGCCTAAGTCTCTTACATCACTTGGTGAAGACAAGCATTTAGTGTAATACTTTTTATTTTTAATCTTTTCGCACTTTTTATTTGGTTATGTATTAATAACTTTAATAACTAGTTTCTTATGTTGAAGGTGAATCTTCCTTATCATTTGTCCGTGGTGTCTTGGCGTTATTTTACTTTCTGTATAAAATAAAAGATTTACACCATTCATATCTCCACGGTTTATATGGAGATATGTTGGCTACCTGGTCAGGGGTTAAGGGAATGGTTTGGTAAGAGTCTTGCCTTGTTCAGTGTATAGATCCTACAAGGACCTGGGTCAAGCTTAGTAGGACCTCCTTCAATACCCACTGGTATTGGATGGTGGGGGTTCGAATTTCTTGATCCCCTCATATGTAAACTACTATTAAAACATTAACCCGGCTATTTAGGATTGTATCTCTGCTGACTCAAACTACTTAGCCGAGGGTAACGTCACCTTCAAAATATGGGCCTACCACATTTCGCATTAATAACTTAATTAATTATCTTTCAATAATCCAACCCTTTAGGATTGTATCCTTGCTGACTCAAACTACTGGGTTGAGGGTAACGTAACCTTCAAATGAGGGGCCTACTACTATAACTAAGATAATCTCTTAAAAAGTGCAAAAGTGCGGAAATAATCAAAGGTTACAATAAAGGCGAGTCGGATCCAAGTGATTCATCTTGTCTATCTGTTTTTATTTTTATTTTTATTTTTCAGCACTTTTAGTTTTTATTTTCATGTTTAAACCTTTTTCTAAAATTTTGATTTGATTAGACGTTGAGGATAAACCGGTACTAAAAGCTCTTGTGTCCTTGGACGACCTCGGTATCTTACCAACGCTATACTACGCTCACGATGGGTGCACTTGCCCATATGTGTGTCTAGTGTTAGTAAAATATCGTGTTTTATAAATTTAAAACTTGACTAAAGTATAAAAGGGGCTAAAAATATATATAAAATATATATACACACCGACACGCATCAAGTTTTTGGCGCCGTTGCTGGGGACATAAGGATTTTAAGAAAGTTAGGAATCAACAGCCTAATCGTTTTTCTTATTTTTCTGTTTTTTAGGATTTTTTTTATAAATTTTCTGTTTCTACAGAGCTCAGCAAGGGTCGTGCCTGGTCGGACACGGGCCGTGCCCAGCATTGTTACTGGCAGTTTTTATTTTCCGAGTTACAGAGAGTTGAGCACGGGGCCGTGTCGGTGCAACACGGGGCCGTGTCGAACTCCCCAGTAACAGGGATCCGGAAAACAATCACTGTATCTCCGACCACGGGCCGTGTTCATCTGAGCACGGGGCCGTGGTGAAACTTCTGACCAACGTTCTTTTTTGTTTTTATTGCAGGACTTGGAACCCAGGCGCCACATCTGAACTTTCTACGCAGTGTATGAGCTCCAGTTCTAGTAGAGACATAAAAGAACCTCTCGACGAACCTGACCGCTTTCTAAGAAAAAGATTTAAAACTAAAAACCAAGAGAAAGTTTCGGGGGACCCACTTCCAATGGCGGATCAACGTACCCTCATGGATTACCTATGACCCACCGTAGGTAATCTTGGCGCCGCTATCAATGCACCAATCTTGGCGCTGCTATCAATGCACCGAATGTCGAGGCCAACAACTTCGAACTTCGGCCGCATTTGATACAAATGCTCCAAAACTCCGCAACCTTCCATGGGCTTGCGGACGAAGATCCTCATTTACATATCACTAACTTCTTGGAGATATGTGATACTTTTCGGATCAATGAAGCATTAAATGACGCCATCCGCCTTCGAATGTTTCCATTTTCACTAAAAGACCGAGCTAAGGCTTGGCTTAATACCCTCCAGTTGGTTCGGTAAACACCTGGGATGAACTAGCCCAGAAGTTTTTATATAAGTATTTCCCTCCTGCTAAAACGGCTAAATTAATGACTGTAATTAACACATATTCACAAGAGGACGGGGAATCCTTATATGAAACGTGGGAAAGATTCAAGGAGGTACTAAGAAAGTGTCCTCATCATGGTCTTGCGGTATGACAACAAGTATCCACTTTCTAGAATGGGTTGTTGCCACACACAATACAAACACTCGATTCTAGCTCCGGGGGACTTTTAGGTAATCGTTGCCCAAATGAAATTTATAATCAAATTGAGGAAATTGATCAAACCAATTTTTAGTGGCACACTTCCCGAGGTACGAAATCTATCGCCCCGGGCGCCCATAAGGTTGATGAGAGCACCTCCTTGCAAGCCCAAACCGAAGCCCCTTCTTCAAAAATAAAAAAAGTTAGAAATGGCAAAACCGGCTTCGGTTATGGCTTGCGAGAGGTGTGGTGGGCCACATGAAAATTGGAGTTGTATGAAAGAAATGGATAATCAAACAGAATTGGTAAACTACATTGATAATAGGCCTAGGCCGTCGGGTCCTCCAACGGGTACCTACAACCAGGGATGGCGTAACCACCCTAACCTTGGTTGGAGAGAACCCGACAATAGTAGTAACCAACAAAATCTAAACCAACGAACAAACTTTCAACAACCAAGAAATGAGTCACAAAATTTCTCTCAACAACAAGGGGGACGAGAGAGGCTTGAAGATACCGTATCTCGCCTCATCTCCGACACCGAAAAGAAAAACTCGGATCGATTTCAACAACTGGAATCAAACTTTAGAAATCAACAAGCTAGTATTCAAAACATTGAAAAACAAATAAATGAACTAGCTCAAAATTTCTCTGAGTGACCACAAGGCGCGTTACCAAGCAATACCGAAACCAACCCAAAGGCGCAAGTACATCTCATCACATTGAGAAACCGTACTGTGGATCCCGAGGAGGCTCCGTTACCTCCAACTGAAAAGATCCGATCCAGCCAAACCACAACTCCAGCAACACCCCAACAAGAGACAGCTCATCCACCAAATCAAGAATCCACCAAGAATCCTCCAGTTCCATACCCTGGTCAGTTAATTCGCCAAAAGACCGATGAGCAATTCACAAAGTTCGTAAATTTACTAAAGCAATTGCAGGTTAATATTCCATTTGTTGAAGTCCTAACCCAAATGCCTAAATATTCAAAATTTATGAGGGACTTCCTCACTCACAAAAGGAAAATTGAATCATTGCAATTAGTTAATTTAAGTGAAGAATGCTCCGCCTTGCTACTCAACAAACTCCCGCAAAAGAAGATGGATGGTGAAGCTTCACCATCCCTTGTTCGATTGGGGAATCACCCATACGCAATGCACTAGCCGATCTTGGGGCTAGCATCAACCTCATGCCTGCATCAATGTTCGACCGACTCGGCCTAGGGAAAACAAGCCCTACAAAAATGAGCATACAACTCGCCGATAGGTCCGTTAAACATCCACAAGGTCTCGCTGAAAATCTATTGGTTAAAGTCAGAGAATTTGTCTTCCCAGCCGACTTTGTCATACTAGATATGGAGGAAGATACCGAAGTACCACTCATCTTAGGGAGGCTATTCCTAGCTACGGCCCACGCAGTGGTAGACATGAATGGTGGAACACTAACATTGAGGGTTGGGGACAAGGAAATGAAGTTTGAAGTTGGTAAGAGAGTAGAAGATGATGACCCGGTCAATTACATGAAAGTCATAGACTCAAGTTTGGATGATGCTCTCCGACGGTGCAACATGGGATGCAAAACATCCCACTTGGGTAACATATGACTGGCTTTGGGTCTAGCCAAGGACCCTTATAAACGTGGTGCACCACAGAGGCATTCCGCGGAACTATCCTTAGTTTAGTTTAGATTAATTTTTATGTTTTCTAGTTTAGCTTTAATTTTCAGGAATAAAACACACTCGGTATGGTGAAGGATACTAAGGGAAACTTGAACCAGCACCCCATGCATAAAAACAGAGCCCCCCGTCAATTTTTCTTCATTACAGCAAGTTCGGCACGGGCCGTGCTCATCCAACACGGCCCCGTGCTGAAGTGTCTGCAGAAAATCGCCCAGTTCAGGTAACTGGACACGGGGCGTGTTTGCTGAACACACCCCCATGCCCAGGCTTCTGTTACTTTCTTATAATTTTTGTTACTGGCAACCTGAACACAGGGCCGTGTCCGGACACCACGGGCCCGTGTCCAGATGCCAAGTAACATAAAAAATTGTTTTTTAAAACACATTTTTACACATTCAATCAACCTAAAAACTTATTTTTGGGACACATTGAAGACAATGTGTAATTTAAGTGTGGGGGGGGGGGGTGCTAAAACCTTGAATTTTTGCAAGTCCTAATTACAAGCCTTACACAAAACTCTATTGGAACCGCTAAACACCCCAAATTTTTTCAAGAAACTTTTCATTTTTTTACTTGTCTTGGTTTAATTTGAGAATTACAAGTTCTAAAATGGTTATATTTTTACAAATTTACAACCGATAGCGTCGTGATAAAAAGAATCAACATAAGAAAATTATGAAACGGCATGACAAATCTAGTTAAAATTTGATTATATATACTTGATCACATAAAAACCCATTCCCACAATAAGTGAGTTTTGAGCCTTTATTGAGCATACAAATACACATTTTTAAACTAAATGCTCATTTTTCGTTTCTTGTGTGAATAGCCGCTTGGTTTCTTACGACTCTAGAATTTGCCATGACAACACATTCCCGGTCCTTACCAACTTAAACCCATGTAAGTAAATGATGGAGGCATTAGGACTAACCTTTTTTTTTCTTTCAACACCATTATTTTTCTTTTTTTTACTACCTACCCAAAATCCCCGTAGTTAACCCCATTGAACCTAAACCTTTTCATTGCTTAACCCACAAAACAAACACCCTTTACTAACCAAAACCCTTTTTTATTTTTAACCCTTTATTTTAGTAAAAAGCTCGGTTTTCATGTGACATTCCTTATGAAAAAAAATGTTGAAGCCGAGAAATAAACAAACAAGTTCATCAAAAAGAACTTTGTTTGAAGAAATGCTTTATTAGAATAAAAAAGTCATAAAAATAAAAAGGTCTTACGAAAACCGACGCCTTTTACGCCCTTCGCCCTTTTCTACTAACCACTAACCCAACCACCTACCTTTAACCCAAGCCTAACCCTTCCCCCAAAAGTCCTCTTGATATTTACAAAGGTGTATAGTTAAAAAGGAGGAGGATTGATTGCTTGGCAAGCTTATGGTAGAAGTAAGTTCCATGCCGCTCTCGAGTGTTTCACAAAAATACATCTTCGGCCGAGTGTTGAGTGATCCCCCTGTGAGGTATGTGAACTTGTATATAAATGGAATTTTAAAGAGGCATGTTATACCCAAATAAGTAATTTATCTTATGTAATGTTCTAAATAAATCATGACGAATAGGATTGTAAATAACATAAAAATAAAACCAAATGAAAATCTTGGAATCCCGACACTCAAGGCAAGCCCAAAAACCTTCTTTTCTACCCATTCCATTTGGGAGTGTAAGCCACATTATAAAGAGTTTTGCTTGAGGACAAGCAAAGATTCAAGTGTAGGGGTATTTGATGTGTGCAAAATGCAACATATAAGTTACATCAAATGTGGCATAAAACTAACCCTTTTTAGTACTAATGTTGGAAAAGTGTGCTTTTGTCTTTCTTTTGTATTTTCAGGGTTAAAAGAGCTTAAATGAACAAAAGAAGCAAAAATGCAGCTAAAACTAACAATAATACAAGAAAAGGAATAAACGTGGCTTGCCCGACCCCTCGACAGTATCTCCCCAAGCAAAAACAAGAGAACAGAAGGCTGAACACGCCCCGTGCTCATTGAGCACGGGGGCATGCCCAAGAGTCTGCAGAAAAGACAAAGTTGTAGAAGCTTCTATCACCTAACACGGGGGCGTGCCCACTAGACACGGGGTCGTGGTCAACGCTAAGATTCGCAGAATCTAAGCAAATCTTGATAGTACAGATACGCTTCTGCACACGGGGCCGTGCCCAGCAGACACGGGGGCGTGGTCAACTAATGCAGACAAACTGCAATTAATGAAGACAAAGAAGATGGGTGGACACGGGGCCGTGTCCGGGCTTCTGTGCAGGCTATAAATATGGACGCTTGGCTCACTTGCAAATCATCCATTACAAAACAACTCTCTCACACTTCACCCACCCACCACCACCATCACAACCCACATCCACCACCATCATCCATCATCCATCATAGAGTGTGTGTAGTAGTCTCGGGATCCAAGATTGATCATAAGAGTTCTTGACAATCAAAGGCGATGTTTGTGATGTGTGCAAAATGCAACATATAAATTACATCAATTGAGACATAAAACTAACCCTTTTTTAGTACTAATGTTGGAAAAAGTGTGCTTTTGTCTTCCTTTTGTATTTTCAGGGTTAAAAGAGCAGATGCCCAGTAACATAAAAAAATGTTTTTTAAAACACACTTATACACATTCAATCAACCTAAAAACTTATTTTTGGGACACATTGAGGACAATGTGTAATTTAAGTGTGGGGGGGATGCTAAAACCTTGAATTTTTGCAAGTCCTAATTACAAGCCTTACACAAAACTCTATTGGAACCGCTAAACACCCCAAATTTTTTCACGAAATTTTTCATTTTTTTACTTGTTTTGGTTTAATTTGGGAATTACAAGTTCTAAAAAAGGTGATATTTTTACAAATTTACAACCGATAGCGTCGTGATAAAAAGAACCAACATAAGAAAATTACGAAATGACATGACAAATCTAGTTAAAATTTGATTATATATACTTGATCACATAAAAACCCATTCCCACAAAAAGTGAGTTTTACGCCTTTATTGAGCATACAAATACACATCTTTAAACTAAATGCTCATTTTTCGTTTCTAGTGTGAATAACCGCTTGGTTCTTACAACTCTAGAACTTGCCACAACAATACATTCCCGGTCCTTACCAACTTAAACCCAAGTAAGTAAATGATGGAGGCATTAGGACTAACCCTTTTTATTTCAACACCATTATTTTTCTTTTTTTTACCACCTACCCAAAATCCCCCTAGTTAACCCCTTTGAGCCTAAACCTTTTCATTTCTTAACCCAAATCAAACACCCTTTTTACCCACCAAAACCCTTTTTCATTTTAAACCCTTTATTTTAGTAACAAAGCTCGGTTTTTCTTATGATTTCCTTATCAAATATATATATATATATATATATATATATATTGATGATGAAGCCAAAAGAAATAAACAAACAAGTTTATCAAAAAGAACTTTGTTTGAAGAATTGCTTCATCAAAATAAAAAGTTACAAAAATAAAAAGTCTTACGAAAACCGAAGTTTTTACGCCTTTCGCCCTTTTTTACTAACCACTAACCCAACCACCTACCTTTAACCCAAGGCTAACCCTTCCTCCAAAAGTGTTGTTGATATTTACAAAGGTTTTTAGTTAAAAAGGAGGTGGATTGATTACTTGGCAAGCTTATGGTTGTGACAAATGTGTTCTGTAATCATCGTATAATGTAAAACAATGTTGATTATCAATAAAACAGTGTGCGTTAGTGTTATTATATGTGTTATTGTGTTTGATGATTTTACAATTTGATTCGATTCCGATTTCGAGCTTTAAATCACTTTCTGGAAGGTTATACGCAACACAGTGCTTATACTGCAAAACGCAGTGCTTATACTATCAGGTTCGTGTTGAAAAATAAATTAAAACGCTTAAAAACGTTATTTTTCAAGTTGTACCGCGTGTTACTGCGCAACATAGTGCTTATACTGCAAAACGCAGACAACACAGCCAATCTCGGCAACTGAAATTTATTTCAGTAATATTTTGGCGAGTTTATTTTTATAGAATAATAAAAATAATTTAGAACGCCATAAACCGGGATTTAAACGCCAGATAAAATACCCGGTATCCAGTTAATTACCTGTTTTATCAAATTTACCATTTAAAATTTACATTTACCCCCCCTCCATTTTCACGGTTACAATATGTGTGGCCCCCACCAAAGTTTTGCTAGATCTCTCAATATATTATTTGATCTTTATTGGATAAGTATAAGTGCATGCTACTTCCATATCTCTTCATGTATCTTCATATAATCTTTCCATATCCTTCACTAATCACAACAAGATCAAAAGAAAATTTTCCTCCTCCTTCTCTCCTCCCCAAAACCGTACGGTTACAATATGTGTGGCCCCCACCAAAGTTTTGCTAGATCTCTCAATATCTTATTTGATCTTTATTGGATAAGTATAAGTGCATGCTACTTCCATATCTCTTCATGTATCTTCATATAATCTTTCCATATCCTTCACTAATCACAACAAGATCAAAAGCAAATTTTCCTCCTCCTTCTCTCCTCCCCAAAACCATAACCATCACCACCACCTTCTTTCCCAACCCTTCAACCTTGTTCTTGAGAATCCATCTCCATTTCGAGCTAGTTTTAAGTTGATGTGAAGATCCAAAGGAGTTTCCAAGGTGCATTCAAGTGATTTCAAGCTCCCTATCATCAAAATCTCATCCAAAAACTTACTTGAATCTTGAAGGTATAACATTTATGTTTAAAACATATTCTTGTTTCTTGGTTGTTCTTGATGATTTGAAGTTTCTCTTGAATCTTGGAATTTTCACAGACTTGAAATCTAAAAAGAAATGGGTCTTGATAAAAAATAAAAATGGTGATGTATATGGGTGTATATAAACCGTACATATATATGTATGTGTATGAAATTTGAGCTTGATCTTTGGTAAATACTTGTTTAAGTTGTTGCTTGTTCTTGAATAATAGTTAAAATGAAAGTGTTTAATGATTTGTGCAAGATATGATAAATGATCAATTAAATAAGCAAATAAACATGAATAAATCACATGTTTGATGCATCTAAACTCATATAAAATGATGATGATTTGATAAGTGTGCTTTAGGCACTTGTACATGAGAATAAATGTTGATTTAAAGCTCAAGAAATGATAAAAAAATGATTGTATGACAAAAATGTTTTATAATAGGTTATAAACACTAAAAATAACATTATTTGGTATATTATAATGGCATGAAACTTTGACATAGGTTTGATAGCTTTGCATGTTGTACATATAGCTTAAAAAGTGGTAAAATATGTGAAATTTGCATGATTTATGTGCTTTATGTGTGACCTGCACTATCATGAGTATAACCACTATTTTATTCAGTAAATAAGATGGGTTATGTTAAAATATCAAGTCGTTTCGATTTGGGATGGTTAGGGTAACGTTCGATGCAAAACTATGCGTTAAAACAGTTAAAAATCGGCTTTTCGGAGGATTTTTATAAATCTGTTTTAGATCAGTAAGTAAACAGATATTTTTGATGTAAAAATAAGTATTTTAACATATATTAAGTTTACTTGGTGTTTGGTTAGTCATACGTGACTTCCGACGCCCAAAAATGTTACCGAATCGCTAAAATACGTGTTTTTCAATGTACACTAGAATGGGTTGTTCATGGGTAAATATTATGTGTTACAATGTGCTATGTGTATGATGATGTGTTAGTGTTGACAAGATTATGTGTATTACGATAATTATTTTATGTCACAATAAGTATATATATTACGACGCGCAAATCGTAGATATGTTGCTTATGACATGATGAGGGTCACCAATAAAATCGTTCAAGTCGCAAAGCTTTTTAAAATATATATGAACTCATATATATATAAATACACCAATATAATAAAAAATAATAACTTTTCGAGAAATCTCAAAGTTATGTGAGAATTCTAAGTATCGGAGAAACTTATGTATTTTTGTGAGTTTTGATTATTAAATCGTTCTTATTTAATTTAGGACGAATAAACAATTTGAGGGATTGTGTTAACATATAAAAACGCACCCAAAGGTGAGTAATAGATCCCCTCTTTTTACATGTTTTGTGGTAACTATGTGAATACATAGTTCCCTTATTTTACTGTTTTCGTTTGTTTTGGGGTGATTCATATGTATCAAAATGATTTTTGATATTTTAACGATGATTTCAAAAATGATTAAGATGGTTTATACTAAATTAATAACGATTTCGACAATGTGAATGAACTTGTTGGTTGTAGTTACATAACGAATGACATTCATTAATTTTGGCCGAACCAACCAGTATTTGGTTATGGTACCATAGGATCCGACAAATCCCGTTATCAAACTGCACCCATGGTTATGTGTGGGTTAGGTGGGTAACGACTGAATCTGTGATTGTTAACTTACCCTTTGGTGGTTTGTTAATACGAGTTGAGCGATGGACGAGTTACGAAGGTTTGAATGTTATAAGCGAGACGACCAAAAGTTAGTTTTTACAATTAAAACGAGAACGATTTTGAACGATTGAACGATTATGAACGATTTAAACAAATGAACGATGATCTATAACGAGAACGAGTTAAACGATGTCACACAACGATGTTTACGAAACTATATAAACCATACGAGTTTTATTACGAGAACGATTTATGATTTGGTTTACATAAACAAATGTTTTGGGTTAAGATTCATGGCATCGAGGTTTATAAATTATAACCAATCTGTTTTGACTTGGTTATTCATTTTACAATACAAACATTTTACAAAACAAGGTTTCTAATATCGATTAACGAAGTTGTACGAGATATTTCAACATGTAAACGAGCCATGAACCTGACACTCACACAAAAACATGTGCTCGCCAGCATTTCTTTGCTGACTTTGTTTTTACATATGTTTCAGGTGATGTTGCTTGATGTTGATTTCTAGGATGCATGAGTCACATAGGATCTGGACGAGGCCTTAGTGACATAATAACAATGATAGTCGATATATAACTTGTTTGTCTCATGCTAAAACAATGTAAATTACTTAATGAATAAATAAAATGAAACTCTTTTGTATCCATGGTTGTGAAACAATAATTCTGTTACAACACTCCCCGACGTTTCCTCCATGATTTGTTGTTTTACGTGGTCGGGGTGTGACAGAAGAGTTGGTATCAGAGCCAATGGTTATAGGGAATTAGGTTATTAGTAATGTTTTGACCTAGACTATAACTTTCTAGGAACCCAACGCAAGTTGATTTGCGTTTAGATTTAAAAAAAAACCGTCACCTACCCTTAGGTGATAAACACAACGAGGACACAAAATCTGAATCTGCTTCGAAAATTAATCATCCGTTCTAGGATGATTGATTACTAGGTTTTGAACCCTCTGTTGTAAGGTTTTGAACCCTTCCAGTTTGACTCATTTTTGGCTTAGTTCCTGAAGAGTTTTCAAAATCTCGTCAAAGTTTGGGTCTAAATAATGTGAACACGTGCAAACTAGAAGAGTGAATGCCTGTACCCTGAGTTTTCTGTCTAAGGCTAGAGTGTTCGTACAAATCCACATAATCGGACCAGTCACTCTTACCTGGGGACTCTTGGGGTGAGTATTCACTTATAGGCGAACATGTCTTCGCGATACATTATTTTGATTAGTCCCTGCGTGTCGTTTGTTTGTTCAAGGTAACGAACAAATGATCGCCTTCCTTATGTTTCGTTGATATTTTCAATACCTCTTTTGTTTTTCCTAATTGCCGACCTCACTCGTTTCTCATATTTCCTTGTTAGACAATGCCTCCTCGACGTGATGCACAATCTTTTACTGCTGAATAAGTCACAACCCTTGTCTCTCAGCAAATGGCTGCTGTGCTTCCAGGCGTTGTGACCCAAATCCACGAGCTATACAACAACAATAATAATAACAATGCGCAATGTAATTTCAAGAATTTCAATTATGCTAAGCCGCTAAAGTTTTCTGGGTCGCAAGGAGCAACTGCGCTCCTTCAATGGTGGAACGGAGTGATGCGCGATAGGGTTGCCGAAGTGGCATTGGCACAAACATGGGAAGAGCTTCGATCTCTCATGATGAGAGAGTTCTGTCCCCGTCACAAAATTCGAGCTTTGGAACGAGAGTTTGACGATCTAAAACAAGATGGGGGATAACACCGTGCGTATACGGATCGATTTGAGGAACTCAGTCTTTTGTGTCCTACTATGGTTACCCCGTTGGAGAAAGCGATAGAGAGGTATATCGATGGTTTACCCGATTCCATACATGATATTGTGACTGGCATTAATCCTATTACTGTTCGTCATGCGATCGAGTTATCTGCTACCTTGACTGAGTCGCAAGTCAGGAAGGGTAAACTTACCTGCAAGGGTGATAAGAAGAAGTCGATTGAATCTGTCAAGGAAAAGGGTAAAGGTAAGAAAGGTGAGTCGTTGAAGAAGTCTAGAGAGCGAAAGGGTTCTCAGAACTTTGCAGTTACTGCTCAGAACCCTTAGAACCCACCAACTCAACCGCCTGCGAAGAAAGCATATGCTGGTACCACACCTCATTGTGCTCGCTGCAATGGTCATCATGTTGCACAACAAGCTTGTAGGCAATGCACAACGTGTGGTAAGCTTGGGCATCTGGCCAACATCTGTCGTTTGGGTTAGAATCAGATTGTTCAGAATCAAGCTCCAGTTCAGGGGAATGCTGCTAGATTCCCACCGGGTTCATGTTTCAATTATGGAGAGATTGGTCACTTCCGCAACAACTGTCCGTGGTTGGCGAATGCAAATGCAAATCCGAACGTTAATGTCAACACGAATGCGAATCCCGCTCATGGACGAGCATTCAATCTGAATGCAAACGAGGCTCGAGCTGACAACCTCGTTTTCAATGGTACGTTTCTTGTTAACAATCTACCTGCATCTATTCTTTTTGATTATGGTGCCGATAGAAGTTTTGTTTCATTATATTTTGAACCTTTGCTTGCGATACCTAGAACTAAACTGAGGAAACCCTTATCTGTTTAAGTTGCTACTGGTAAACCTCTTGTTCTCGATTCTGTTATTCGTGATTGTTAGTTAAACCTTGATAACCATCTTTTTCCCATTGACCTCACGCCGATGCAACTTGGGAGTTTTGATATTATCGTGGGGATGGATTGGTTAACCAAACATCATGCTGAGGTGGTTTGTTTCGATAAGATTGTTCGTATTCCTCTTCCGTCTGGCGATATTCTGGAAGTTTGTGGTGAGAAGCCATCTGGTGATTTGACGCTTATGTCGTGTACAAAGGCCCAAAGTTATTTGCGAAAAGGATATGTTGCTGTCCTGGCACATGTCACCGAGGAGAAAGGCAAGAGCAAGAGTATTCAGGATATTCCGATTGTTTGGCATTATCCAGAGGTGTTTTCCGATGAACTGCATGGTTTGCCTCGAGTTCGTCAAGTCGAATTTCATATTGATCTTGTACCCAATGCCAACCCGATTGCGAAAGCACCTTATCGTCTTGCACTGTCGGAGATGCAAGAGTTATCAAAACAGCTTCAAGAGTTGTCTGATAAAAGATTCATCTGTCCGAGCTTTTCGCCTTGGGGAGCTCCTGTCCTCTTTGTGAAAAAGAAAGATGGATCTTTTCAAATGTGTATCAATTATCGTGAGCTTAATAAGCTTATCATCAAGAATTGATATCCCCTACCTCGAATTGATGATCTTTTTGACCAACTGCAAGGTGCTTCATGCTTTTCCAAGATCGATCTGCGATCTGGGTATCATCAACTTCGTGTACTCAAAGAAGATATTCCCAAAACTGCATTCCATACGAGATATGGGCACTACGAGTTCACTGTCATGCCTTTTGGTTTGACAAATGCCCCAGCTATCTTCATGGACTTAATGAATAGGGTTTGTAAACCTTATTTAGACAAGTTCATCATTGTGTTCATCGATGATATTCTCATTTATTCGAAGTCTCGAGCCGATCATGAGCAACACCTTCGTTTGACCTTGGAACTTCTGAAGAAGGAACAACTTTTTGCTAAATTCTCCAAGTGTGAATTTTGGCTTTAGAGAAGTTCAGTTTTTGGGTCATATAGTCAACGAGCAGGGTATTCATGTAGATCCATCCAAAATAGCTGCTATTAAGGATTGGAATACACCGACGACACCTACAGAGATTCGATCATTTCTTGGTCTTGCTGGTTATTATCGTCGATTCATTTCTAATTTCTCAAAGATCGCGGTTCCACTCACTGCTTTGACTCAAAAAAATAAGCCTTTTGAGTGGGGACCTAAGCAAGAAGAAGCATTCCAAACGCTGAAACGGAAGCTCTGTGATGCTCCTGTTTTATCTCTACCTGAGGGAAACGATGATTTTGTTGTCTATTGTGACGCGTCGAATCTAGGACTTGGTTGCGTTCTTATGTAACGAGGTAAAGTCATAGCTTATGCATCTAAACAGCTGAAAATTCACGAGAAGAACTATACGACTCATGATCTTGAATTAGGAGCTGTGGTTTTCGCACTTAAAATCTGGAGACACTACCTCTATGGAACGAAGTGTGTGGTTTTCACAGACCACAAAAGTCTCCAGCATATTCTCAATCAGAAAGAGCTGAACATGAGGCAATGACGTTGGGTTGAGCTCTTAAACGATTATGATTACGAGATCCGCTACCATCCTTGTAAGGCGAATGTCGTAGCCGATGCGCTTAGTCGAAAGGAATGAGTCAAGCTTCATTCTGTTCGAACTCTATCTGATATTCAATCTCGTGTCCTTCAAGGTCAACGATCTTGTGTGATCAAAGACTTATTGAAATATGAGCTACCGCTTCAACTCGAACTTAAGCTCGAAACGAAGGACGATGGGTTGCTATATTTCAAGGATCGTTTGTGGATTCCGAAACAAGACGATCTTCGCACCTTGGTAATGGACGAATCTCACAAGTCTCGATATTCTATCCATCCTGGTGCTGATAAAATGTACAAGGATCTTCGTACTCAGTTCTGGTGGCCTGGTATGAAGAAGGATGTTGCCTTGTATGTATCGAAATGCCTAACTTGTCTCAAAGTCAAGGCTGAACATCAACGACCTTCTAGTTTGCTTGTACAACTAGAGATACCGGTTTGGAAGTGGGAGAACATTGCAATGGATCTCATCACTAAGTTACCGCGTACATCTAAAGGTCACGATGCTATTTGGGTTGTTATCGATCGATTAACGAAATCAGCTCATTTTATTCCGATTCGCGAGGATCTATCTGCTGATAAACTTGCAAAGATTTATGTTGATGAGATTGTATCACGACATGGTGTTCTTTTGGATATCATTTCCGATCGTGGTGCTCGGTTTTCATCTCATTTTTGGAAGACCATGCAATATGCGTTGGGAACCCAACTGAATCTAAGCACTGCTTATCATCCCGAAACAGATGGATAATCTGAGAGAACGATTCAAACTTTGGAGGATATGCTTAGGGTATGCGTGATAGAGTTTGGTGGTAATTGGGATTCTCATCTTCCACTGATCGAGTTCTCTTACAACAACAGTTATCATGTAGTATTAATATGGCACCATTCGAAGCTCTCTACGGTTGAAAATGTCGTTCACCTGTCTGTTGGAATGAGATTGGTGAAGCTCAGCTTACTAGACCTGAGCTCATTCTGGTAACAACAGACAAAATCAAGAAAATCCGCGATAATCTTGTGACAGCTCGAAGCCGTCAAAAGAGTTATGCGGATATGCGACGCAAGCCCTTAGAATTTCAAATCGGAGACCGCGTCCTACTCAAGGTGTCACCTTGGAAGGGAGTGGTGAGATTTGGAAAGAAAGGAAAACTTGCACCACGATATGTTGGACCATTTAAGATTGTTGAAAGAATTGGAAAGGTTGCCTATCGACTAGAGCTACCTCCAGAGCTTGGAAATGTTCATCCGACTTTTCACGTGTCCAATTTGCGAAAGTGTTTAGCTGATGCTGATCTTAACATTCCTCTCGACGAGATTCAAATCAATGAAACGATGCACTTTGTCGAGAAACCTGTGGAGATAGTGGACCGTACATTTAAACAGTTGAAGAACAAACGGATTCGATCGGTCAAAGTTCCCTGGGAATCTAAACGTGGCCCCGAGTTTACTTGGGAACGTGAGGACCAGATGAAGACGAAATATCCGCATTTTTTTTCACAAGTTTCCTCTAAGTAAAAAATTTCGGGACGAAATTTCCTAAAGTAGGGGAGACTGTGACAACTGTGTTCTGTAATCATCGTATAATGTAAAACAATATTGATTATCAATAAAACAATGTGCTTTGGTGTTATTATATGTGTTATTGTGTTTGATGATTTTACAATTTGATTCGATTCCGATTTCGAGCTTTAAATCACTTTCTGGAAGGTTATACGCAAACTGGTGCGTAAACGCTATCAGTTTAACGCGACGTACACTCCGGAACTGTGACATAATCCAAACATACCCTAAATACCATTACATAACTTAGAAATAAGTTTCAAAGGATTCGGTATGGCAAAAACATGTTTATTTGAACTAAAGAACTAAGTACGACAAAACTTCGAAACGAACGTTGGTGACCACCCGAATAATATTTAAATCCCAAAAATATTCTGTTATGATTAAAATTTTATTTTAATTAGGTTCGTGTTGAAAAATAAATTAAAACGCTTAAAAACGTTATTTTTCAAGTTTAAGCGCGTACCGCGTGTTACTGCGCAACACAGTGCTTATACTGCAAAACGCAGACAACACAGCCAGTCTCGGCAACTGAAATTTATTTCAGTAATATTTTGGCGAGTTTATTTTTATAGAATAATAAAAATAATTTAGAACGCCATAAACCGGGATTTAAACGCTAGATAAAATACCCGGTATCCAGTTAAATACCTGTTTTTATGAAATTTACCATTTAAAATTTACATTCCCCCCCCCCATTTTCACGGTTACAATATGTGTGGCCCCCATCAAAATTTTGCTAGATCTCTCAATATCTTATTTGATCTTTATTGGACAAGTGTAAATGCATGCTACTTCCATATCTCTTCATGTATCTTCATATAATCTTTCCATATCCTTCACTAATCACAACAAGATCAAAAGCAAATTTTCCTCCTCCTTCTCTCCTCCCCAAAACCGTAACCATCACCACCACCTTCTTTCCCAACCCTTCAACCTTGTTCTTGAGAATCCATCTCCATTTCGAGCTAGTTTCAAGTTGATGTGAAGATCCAAAGGAGTTTCCAAGGTGCATTCAAGTGATTTCAAGCTCCCTATCATCAAAATCTCATCCAAAAACTTACTTGAATCTTGAAGGTATAACATTTATGTTTAAATCATATTCTTGATTCTTGGTTGTTCTTGATGATTTGAAGTTTCTCTTGAATCTTGGAATTTTCACAAACTTGAAATCTAAAAAGAAATGGGTCTTGATACAAAATAAAAATGGTGATGTATATGGGTGTATATAAACCGTACATATATATGTATGTGTATGAAATTTGAGCTTGATCTTTGGTAAATACTTGTTTAAGTTGCTTGTTCTTGAATAATAGTTAAAATGCAAGTGTTTAATGATTTTGCAAGAAATGATAAATGATCAATTAAATCAGCAAATAAACATGAATAAATTACATGTTTGATGCATCTATACTCATATAAAATGATGATGAGTTGATAAGTGTGCTTTAGGCACTTGTACATGAGAATAGATGTTGATTTAAAGCTCAAGAAATGATAAAAAAATGATTGTATGACAAAAATGTTTTAGAATAGGTTATAAACACTAAAAATAACATTATTTGGTATGTTATAATGGCATGAAACTTTGACATAGGTTTGATAGCTTTGCATGTTGTACATATAGCTTCAAAAGTGGTAAAATATATGAAATTTGCATGATTTATGTGTTTTATGTGAGACCTGCACTATCATGAGTATAACCACTGTTTTATTCAGTAAATAACATGGGTTATGTTAAAATATCAAGTCGTTTCGATTTGGGATGGTTAGGGTAACGTTCGATGCAAAACTATGCGGTAAAACGGTTAAACATCGGCTTTTCAGAGGATTTTTATAAAACTGTTTTAGATCAGTAAGTAAACTGATATTTTTGATGTAAAAATAAGTATTTTAACATATATTAAGTTTACTTGGTGTTTGGTTAGTCATACATGACTTCCGACGCCCAAAAATGTTACCGAATCGCTAAAATACGTGTTTTTCAATGTACACTAGAATGGGTTGTTCATGGGTTAATATTATGTGTTACAATGTGCTATATGTTTTAAAATATGTGTATGATGATGTGTTAGTGTTGACAAGATTATGTGTATTACGATAATTATTTTATGTCACAATAAGTATATATATTACGACGCGCAAATCGTAGATATGTTGCTTATGACATGATGAGGGTCACCAATAAAATCGTTCAAGTCGCAAAGCTTTTTAAAATATATATGAACTCATATATATATATATATATATAAATACACCAATATAATCAAAAATAATAATTTTTCGAGAAATCTCAAAGTTATGTGAGAATTCTAAGTATCGGAGAAACTTATGTATTTTTATGAGTTTTGATTATTAAATCGTTCTTATTTAATTTAGGATGAATAAACAATTTGAGGGATTGTGTTAACATATAAAAATGCACCAAAAGGTGAGTACATAGATCCCCTCTTTTTTCATGTTTTGTGGTAACTATGTGAATACATAGTTCCCCTATTTTACTGTTTTCGATTGTTCTGGGGTGATTCATATGTATCAAAATGATTTTCGATATTTTAACGATGATTTCAAAAACGATTAAGATGGTTTATACTAAATTAATAACGATTTTGACAATTTGAACTAGTTACATAACGAATGACATTCATTAATTTTGGCCGAACCGACCAGTATTAGGTTATGGTACCATAGGATCCGACAAATCCCGTTATCAGACTGCACCCATGGTTATGTGTGGGTTAGGTGGGTAACGACTGAATCTGTGCTTGTTAACTTACCCTTTGGTGGTTTGTTAATACGAGTTGAACGATGGACGAGTTACGAAGGTTTGAATGTTATAAGCGAGACGACCAAAAGTTAGTTTTCACAATTAAAACGAGAACGATTTTGAACGATTGAACGATTATGAACGATTTAAACAAATGAACGATGATCTATAACGAGAACGAGTTAAACGATGTCACACAACGATGTTTACGAAACTATATAAACCATACGAGTTTTATTACGAGAACGATTTATGATTTGGTTTACATAAACAAATGTTTTGGGTTAAGATTTATGGCATCGAGGTTTATAAATTATAACCAATCGGTTTTGACTTGGTTATTCATTTTAGAATACAAACATTTTACAAAACAAGGTTTCTACTATCGATTAACGAAGTTGTATGAGATATTTCAACATGTAAACGAGCCATGAACCTGACACTCACACAAAAACTATGTGCTCGCCAGCATTTCTTTGCTGACTTTGTTTTTACATATGTTTCAGGTGATGTTGCTTGATGTTGATTGCTAGGATGCATGAGTCACATAGGATCTGGACGAGGCCTTAGTGACATAATAACAATGATAGTCGATATATAACTTGTTTGTCTCATGCTAAAACAATGTAAATTACTTAATGAATAAATAAAATGAAACTCTTTTGTATCCATGATTCTGAAACAATAATTCTGTTACAACACTCCCCGACGTTTCCGCCACGATTTGTTGTTTTATGTAGTCGGGGTGTGACAATGGTAGAAGTAAGTTCCATGCCGCTCTCGAGTGTTTCACAAAAATACATCTTCGGCCGAGTGTTGAGTGATCCCCCATGAGCTATGTGAACTTGTATATAAATGGAATTTTAAAGAGGCATGTTATGCGCTAATAAATAATTTCTCTAATGAAAAGTTTTAAATAAATCATGACGAATTGGATTGTAAATAAATAAATAAAAATAAAACCTAATAAAGAATCTTGGAAATCCCGTGTTGAGATTGAACCCTACCAGAGGAACAGATAATTAAAGCCAAAACTGGGTCAGAGCAGTGGATCCAGAATAAGCAGATGTTACATACAAGTCTCTCCCCTTGAAAGTGGTTTCAACATCTGCTGACCTCCTATCTACTGATCGTACAAGCCACTGACCGTCAATCTCTGTTCTAGTAAAGGCTGATGGAAGACTAAAGCTCTGCTGCTCAATCTACTGCCTTGAGTCAAGTATTGCTGATCCGGACAAGCACTGCCGGGTTCACAGCAGTGGAAGGATGCAGTAGCTGTTTAAGTGTCTTTTATGTAATGAAATGTAATAGCAGTAGTTAGTATAGCAGTGTTTGTATAGATCAGAGGTTAGAGTTTGTTAGGAGGTTAGATGTCACTTTCATGGTGATGTCAACTAAGATGCTCAGTGGTTTGCTAGTGCCTATAAATAGAACAGTGCTCTGTACTGTTCTATTAGCTCTTTGTAAACTTGTTTTCCTGCACGAACAAACGCTGAGCTCTGGCTGAGGGGGAGTTTGTATAAGCATTACATTGTAATCGGTGTTGAAACTAAATTCAATCTTTCGGTTCTTTGTAGAAAATGTCTTGATCAAAGCAATACTCTCGTTTGATTGTATGCAAAGTTTGCTTTCATCTTAATTCCGCTGCACTACTCATCCATCTTCATCTTAATTTCAAACGTAAAATACAATCAAAATCAAACTCAGATCCAACAATTGGTATTAGAGCTTGGACAGTCAAATTTGATTTAACAGTCATTTTGACATAAATAGTTCAGCTCAAAATCGTTGATATCGATAGTTTGTTCGTTTGTGTTGAAAAACAGAGCTAGGTTTAATCACCATTAAAGTTGATTAATCAGTGCCTGTAAAACAACCAGGATGACGTCACAATCACAAGATGATAAGAATAACATTGGCTCTCTTTTTAAACCACCCATGCTTAAAAAAATGAATACAACATCTGGGAGCGAAGGATGGGTCACATCCTTGCTCAACAGAACACTGGATGTTGGAGGTCTGTTGTCTTTGGTCCCCATGTTCCTACGGTGCCAAGTGCTGAGGATCCAAAGAAGTTCGTTCCTAAACCTTCTGAAAACTATACCGAAATTGATTTTCAAAAGTTCGAACTCGATGCCAAAGCATTTAGCATCATAGCATCTGCATTACCAAATGAGATCTATGCTGGACTGTTACATTGTAACAGTGCTAAAGAGCTATGGGATGCATTAAAGGAACAGTTTGGGGGAACTGAAGAAGTCATTGAAAACAATAGGGAAATTCTGAATCAGCAGTATGAAACATTCTGTCACATCAAGGGTGAAACATTGACTCAGCAGTTTGAGCGATTCAGTTGTCTCATTAGTGAACTAAGGCTTGTTAAAGTAACTTTTCCAAATTCAACTCAAAATAGCAGGTTCCTTAGGTCACTACCAGAAAAATGGGACACCATAGCTTTTGTCACTAGAAACTCAGCTGAGTTCAAAGATCTAACCCTGACCCAACTCCATGGTAGACTCCTTACCTATGAAAGGGAGTTAAACCAGAAAAGGAAGTTGCAAGAGTCTGGAAAAGTTGCTGATGATTATTCATTTGGTAGCACAGCTCTTTTGGGTCAGGAAGAATCTGGTAGCAACAGTAAGGAACAGGGTTATGATCATTTCATTGATATAACAGCTGGTGGTAACTTTACCGACCCTGATCCTCACTCTGCAAATTTTGCTTTTACTGCAAACACTGAAAACCAGATGTCAGATAATTTGTGTTTTGAACTAAATGATTTACAACATTTTGATCCCACTGACTTAGAAGAGATGGACATCCTGCACCAATTGGCTTTGCTCAGTGTTAGTACTAGCAAATTCTACAAAAGAACAGGGCGAAAATTCCCAGGATTACATGGGAATCTAAGGGTTGGGCTGGATAAATCAAAAATCAAGTGTTACAAGTGCAATAGGCTAGGTCATTTTGCTAGGGAATGCAGGAGTCAAACTACTGGTCCTATAATCACTCATCCTAGCTCAAACCCTAGACCTCAAAATCAAAGCACTGTGCACTATACCCAATATACCCCTGCAGCACATGTTAACACTGCTCATTATGCTGCTGCCCCTGTGCCTGTGCATTATGTCCAAACCACTGTTCCACAGATTCAATATGTTCAAACCCCTATTCCCCAGGCACAAGTGCAACCTGTTGCACCTCAAACAGCTGCTCCAGCAGTGGTACAACCAGATCAGCAAAGTTTTTTCACTCAAGGCTTTGTTGACTGGAGCATTATGCCTGATGAGCTTAGTGATGAAAATTTTTCTCTCTGTGCCTTTAATGAACCTTCTAATAATGAATTTTGTTTGATGGCTTTAGAATCAATACTAGAGGGGGTTGAAACCGAAGGTGAACAACTAAGTGTTGAAACAGTGGATGAGGTGACTGAAGCAGTGGTTACTGCTGTGGCTGGTGAACTACTGCTGGGAGAAAGTTCAGGAACCCTGATTGAACCACTGACAGATCCATGGTCCAAAGAGGACAAAGAAGAGGAGGAAGAGAAAAGAGCAGGTGAGAAAGAAGCAAGAGCTGATAATGAAGAGGATCATCAATGTGATTGTGCAATGATGGCTGCTGCCAAGGTATCACCTCAAGTTCTTGAAAAACTGTGTTCAGACAATTTCATTATTGCTTTTGCTAACATCAAAGAGGTAAATGAAAACCTTAGGAACAAAGTCTTGTCTGATGAATTCAAATTTGAAAAGTTGTTAAAAGAACTTAGAAACAAATTGGCTGAAAAAGATAAAGAGATCAGCAGTCTGAAAGAAGAGTAAAGCATAACCAAAACTCAACTCCAAAATATCGTAGAAAAATACCAAGTTTGTAAAAAGGAGTTAGAGTCCACCCAGATTACCTGTGAAAAATGGGTGGAATCTTGCAAAGGGTATGAAGTTATGCTTGAAAAACAGATTAAAAGCAATGTAAAAGTTGGTGTTGGTTATAGAAAACATGATGATGAAAACACTGCTTTTGAAAAATCTGTTCAAACCACTGATGTAACCACTGAGTTCATCCCCACAAACAAGAATGGCCAAGAAGTGAAAATCACTGATAAACTTGGTAACAAAATCACACTTGACAGACCAATGGGATCCTCTACTTTTGAGGAGCTTGAAAATTATCAGTTTAAACCAAAATGGTCTGATGAGTGTGATATTCTTGAAAATTTCAAGCCCATGGACTTTACATCAACTGATTGTGTTAAGGCTCCAAAAGCAAAAGCCATTCCTCTCAAGGATATCCCAACAGAGGTTAAAACCTCTGCTGCTAAGGAGTCCGAAAAGAGAAAGAATAAAGAAAAGATCAATAACCTGTTTTGTGAATTCTGTGAGAAAATAAATCATCTAACAAAAGATTGTTTCCATTTAAAAGGTTATGATTTGAACAAAACAAGTGTCATTGTTCCAGCTGAGAGCTGCATTGTTTGTGGTAAAACAAACCACAAAACTCAAGCATGTGTGTATCTCAAAAAACTTTGATGTGAAAAAGAATGAGTACATTGCTAAAACATCCTTGAGTCCATCAACATCATCTATCAAATTCACCAAGAACCAACCATTGTTTGTGCCAGTTCAAACAGCTGTTACAAAACAGCTGAACCAAACATCTGTCAAAAGAGATGTTCAGGTTACTGATGCACCCCCTGCAAATCAGTTCAGAAAAGTCAAGGAAAAACAGTCTTACCAAAGGATTCCACACGTTATGAGGCCTACAAAAGGCCCTCTAAACCAAAAGTGAACAGGCATCCTTTTGGGTACCAACAGGTGATTGGTCAAGACCCCCAACAGTGGTTAGCAAGAAACAGTACTAAAACTGTCCAAACCCCTGACCTAACCACTGTCCATCAATGTGCATCCATCCCAGACACTGTTGAGACCCCATCCAAAGCCTTATTGGCTTTGGAAACCCTAATGAACTAATCCTTTTACTTCATGTGCAGGGAGCTTCTGCCTGCTTAGATAGCCTTTGGTATGTTGATAGTGGAGGCTCCAGGCACATGACTGGATGTAAAGCCCTACTCAAAGATTTCAAAATTCATGGAGGAGGTGATATATCCTTTGGGAATAACAGTAAAGGGAAAGTTCTGGGGTCTGGTACAGTACAATCTGGAAATATAATATTTGAACATGTCAATCTGATAGACAGTCTGAAATTCAACCTCCTGAGTGTATCACAAATGAGTGACAAGGGTTTTGGGTCATTCTTCACAAAGGAGTGTTGTAGGATTGTTGGACCAGAAATGGTCAAAAAGATTGAAGCAATAATAAAAACTGGTCAAACAAAACTTGTTGCTCAAAGAAGTGGCAATGTTTATGTTGTTGATATGTCAAAAGAGTGTCCCAGAGCTGATGCATGTCTGTTCTCAGCTGCGTCTAACAAAGAGACAGAACTTTGGCACAGAAGGCTGGGGCACACAAATCTTAAGACAATCACTGAAATTTCAAAAAATGGTTTGGTGAGAGGCCTACCACAAAAATTGTTTTCATGTCCTGAACATTGCATTTCCTGTTTAAAAGGAAAACAACATAAAAGTTCTTATAAGTCCATTGAAGAGTCCAAAACAACCCAGTGTTTGCAAATGCTACACATGGATTTGTTTGGCCCAGTTCAAGTCATGAGTCTTAAAAAGAAGAGATATTGTCTGGTTATTGTTGATGACTTTTCTAGGTTTACATGGACTTTCGTTTTACACTCAAAAGATGAGACTGCAGGCATTTTGCAAGACATTGTGACACAGGTTGAAAAGCAATTTGATCTTCCAGTGAAAAGCTTCAGGAGTGACAATGGCACAGAATTTAAAAATAAGGAGTTGGATACCTTCTGTGTGAAGAAAGGGATTGTAAGGCAGTACGGCATCCCTAGAACACCAGAGCAAAATGGGGTAGTTGAAAGAAAGAACAGAACTTTGATTGAGGCTGCCAGAACCATGCTTGCTGATTCAGGTTTGCCATTAACTTTCTAGGCAGAGGCAGTAAACACTGCTTGCTATGTCCAGAACAGAGTTTTAATAAACCCCAGGCACAAAAAGTCTGCTTATGAAATTCTGTATAAAATTAAACCACTGATCTCATATTTCAAAGTGTTTGGCTGCCCATGCTTTATTTTGAACTTAAAAGATTCCATTTCAAAATTTGCAGCCAAAAATGATTGTGGTTATCATCTGGGATACTCAACCACTGCCAAGGCCTATAAAGTGTTTAATAAACGGACCAAGGCAGTGGAGGAGACTTTGAAGGTAAAGTTCAATGAACTTTCATCAATGAAAATCCCAGCAAATCCTGCAGATCTGATTGATCTTAATAAATTCACTTTTGAAAATACTGCTGTCAAGACTAATAGTGCAGGTCCATCAGAAGATTCAACACCAGACTATGGGTATGAAATCATCATCCCTCAAAGGTCTGTCAAAATGGGAAGAGCATCAGATGTTTAAAACAACTGTCAAAGCTCAACCACTGCTACCTCAACAGTTGTTGACCAAAGTAGCCCATCAACCACTGCTTCCACATCCTCAAATACTGCTGACAAAAGTCCCCAAACAGTGGATAAAAGTCAGCACGTGTCCACTTCATTACCTCCCATTCCACCACCTTTTGAAGCCACTGCTGGATCATCAAAGTCCCCAGCAGTGGTTAGCTCAGATGATACACATTTGCAGCCTTCACCAACAAATGCCATCATACCATACCAAGGAGATTTAATCTTCTTGAGATCTCATCCACCTGATCAAATCATTGGCAACATCAATGAAGGGGTGCTCACAAGAAGCCAAACCCAAAACATTTGTCTTTTTGCTGGTTTTCTATCACTCCATCAGCCAGTCAAGTACCAAGAGGCACTGAAAGACAACAGCTGGGTAGAAGCTATGCAAGAGGAACTCCAACAGTTTAAAAGACAACAAGTATGGGAGCTTGTACCACTGCCAGAAGAGGTTAGTCCCATTGGCACAAAGTGGGTCTTCAAGAACAAAACTGATGAAAGGGGCATTGTTGTCAAGAATAAAGCCAGGCTTGTGGTTCAAGGTTACAGACAGGAAGAGGGGATTGATTATGATGAAACATTCGCCCCTGTTGCAAGATTGGAAGCCATTAGACTGTTCCTGGCCTTTGCTGTCAACCACAACATGAAGGTGTTTCAAATGGATATCAAAAGTGCTTTCCTCTATGGTACAATTCAAGAAGAGGTGTATGTCTGTCAACCTCCAGGTTTTGAGGATCCATTTTATCCAGATCATGTCTACAGGCTGAACAAAGCCTTGTATGGCCTGAAACAAGCACCAAGGGCCTGGTATGAAACTCTTTCCACCTTTCTACTCTCAAATGGTTTCAAAAGAGGTACCATTGATAAAACACTGTTTTTAAAATGGAGAGGAAAGGATTTAATGATTTTCCAAATTTATGTGGATGACAATATTTTTGGAGGCACATGTAATGCAATGTGTGAAGAGTTTAGGGAACTCATGACAGCTGAGTTTGAAATGAGTGCAATGGGTGAGCTGCAATGCTTTCTTGGTCTCCAAGTTCAGCAAATGCAAAATGGAACTTTCATTCATCAAAGCAAATATGCAAAAGAACTTTTAAACAAATTTGATATGAATGATTGTAAACCATGCAGCACACCCATGGCAACAAATAAGCTTGTCATGTCTGATGAACAGGATGAGCTGATTGACCAAACTCTATATAGAAGCATGATTGGGTCTTTGTTGTACCTAACTGCATCTAGGCCAGACATCATGTTTGCAACATGTGTTTGTGCAAGAAGTCAATCAGCCCCTAGAAAATCCAACCTTATTGCTGTAAAAAGGATATTTAGATACATAAAGAGTGCTCCCACACTTGGTATCTGGTATCCAGCTAATGGGAATATCAAGCTCTCAGGATTTTCAGACAGTGACTTTGCTGGATGTAACACCACAAGGAAGTCCACATCAGGAGGGTGTCAGTTTCTAGGTGATTGCTTAGTTTCATGGCAAAGCAAAAAGCAAGCAGCTGTTTCAACATCCACTGCTAAAGCTGAATACATTGCTACTGCAAGCTGTACAGCCCAACTCCTGTGGCTTCAAAATCAGTTGCTGGATTTTGGTATCACAGCCTTAAAGACACCACTCATGTTGGATAGCCAGGCAGCAGAAAATATCATTAAAAATCCAGTTTCCCATTCAACCACCAAACACATCGACATCAGACATCACTTTGTGAGGGATTGCTATGAAAAAGGTTTGATTTCTCTGCAGCATGTTCCAACTAAAGACCAGCTAGCAGATGTGCTCACAAAAGCACTAGATACAACCACTTTTGAAAGCTTGGTCTCTAGGATTGGCATGTTGAACATGGAATGACAAGCAAAATCTTGTTTTTCTATGAATAAAAGCATTAAAATGTTTTCAGAAAATCAAAAATTCATCCTTAAAAATAGCTAAAAATGAAGTTTTCATTAAAATCCTTAAAAGTCTGCCATAACCACTGTTTGTTTAAAAGTCTGCTCTACTTCAAAGTCTGTCCACTGCTGAAAGCCATCCTCTGCTCTCTCATTTCCTTGATAAACTCTGTTGTTCAAAAGCAGTGTCTTATCCACTGATATGCTATCCACTGATAGTGAAAATCATCCACTGCTTCCATTTTACCGTTGTAACCACTGCCTTCATCAGTAACTTTCATAAAAGTACTGTCCTTCATTTCTTCAGAGTTTGGCATGTGGGCAGTACATAGTGGTCAGTACTTTTGTAACCGCTGCCACGTCAGCCTTCACTTTTTCCTCTATAAAACCCCCACTTCACACCAAAACAGGGTTTTACTGTCGAATTGAATTCTCAAAATATTCTCTTCTCAAAACAATTTTTCT